>JAGGCT020001108.1:0-15000 GCA_017654935.2 Phymorhynchus buccinoides
ACGCACACGCACACACACACACACAGGATAAGAATCAGTGAGGGGAATGAAGGCTCGCTAGCCTCCCCTCCCGATCAATATGAACCTTTTTCCTGTGCCCCATCTGAAACTGTCCAGAAACAGAGTGGCTGAATGCAGGGAGATAATGTATGGCCAAGGTCAAACTGACAGAAAAAGAAAGGCATATATATCCCCTTCGTCAGCCAGGGCTGTGTTCAGTTGCCATTGCTTTACCTTTAATTTAGCCTGCAACTTTCGTTCAGTCCCAACTATTTACTCTATTGCTCTTTGTTATGGGGCTATTGTTCAATCAACACAGGGTTGGGGGGGTGGGTTGTGTTTTTTTAATTTAGTGGGGTATGTTTTTGTTTGTTTGTTTTTATTAACAACTGTCGTTTCAGTCAACGTCAACAATACATGCTTTCCTACTTTATATCAAGTGGTGTACCGAGGATGGAAAAGTGACAGGACAAATTCAATAGGATAACATATCCTGGTCTTGCAGAAATCGTTAGGACAAAGTATGCCAGTGGTAATTTTCAATGGAGCATTTGATTTGACGGGGTTGGGGGGGGGGGGGGGCACTATAACATTTCAGATTTAATACAACTATGTCCTATGGCCTGGGCCTTGGGATATCACTAATTTCAATGATCCTCTTAGTCAGATTTGTATATTTTCCTGCTTTTGTATCACAATGGTCGTTTTTGGCAGCAATGCATATTTTCCTCCTTGGCCATTGCCATTTCAGTTTGCAATACGTTATTGAGTCTTCAGTCACCAGCAGAGAGCATGCAGCCAGGAACCTAATCCCCACTGGTCATCCCATCCATGTAGCCAGCCAGCAGCAGCAGCTACAACATTCTTGTCTTACTATTGCAACCAGCGGCCAATCAAAGGATCTGAATTGTCAATATTTTACGAATGTGTAACTAGCAATGTACATATAGTGTACTTAATTTCTTCATAACATGTAGAATCCCTCGAAGTCTGAGTGTGGAGGCGCTCGTGGCGGGGTAATCTTCCGCAGTAACGACTGCAGCACCAGGTAGGCCTACGTTTTCTTCTCCAAGCAGCCAAGTTCTGTTCTGATTTAAATCAGAAGTTTTCCCTGTTCTCTGTTCTTCAAACTTTGTAACAGAGATTGGCAGTCTGTAAGAAAGACTTGGCGGGGTAATCAAAAACGGTCACACACGTAACGTTCTCATCCCTGGCAGGTGCCTTTGTACCATAGTGTTCAAGTGCTTCGGCTGTTGGGGTGATCCCTGGAGTCTTTAAACCAGGGCACGACAACAACAACAACAACAACAACAACAACAACAACAACAACAACAACAACAACAACAACAACAACAACATGTAGACCATGCGTTTCAGGTACACACTTCATTTCTTACTTTTTTTGCAACACTTTTTGTTGTTCTACACTGCATTCATTGACCATTTATCACAATTAACCTTATCTGTTCTTTGCTCTGTCTGCGTAATAAAGTTAGGAGAGTTCGGGATGGGAGAGGGATTAATGGAAAATGTCCTCAGAGACTTGGGCTGACTCGATCAGATGTGGAAAAAATATCCCACAAATGAATGCCTCTGGCGGGATTCGAACCCTGTCCAAGACCACATCACACTGGTAAGCCAAAACACGTCGCATGTTACCCCAGTATCAACAAACAAAAGAGCGACTACATTATTTCGTACATGATTATGACTATGTAGGAGGCATTGGGTTAAAACGGAGGAAAGCATTAGAAAAGTAATGCAAACTGTACGAACCAAAGCTCCCAGATTTGGAAGAGCTAAGAGGCATGCCACTATAGAGAACAGCAATGTAGTAAAGGAAATAGAGAGGGGAAAACCAAACAGCAATCAATAGACTCACTCAACGCCTATCTCCATTTTTCTCTCGTTCCTAATGGAACTTCAGTGGCCCAAAATTCTTATCAAGAATAGCTGTTGGTTTTTTCCACGAGTTAGAGAAACATTCAGACAGGCTCGAAACTCACGATTCACTTCTATTTCATTTCGAAATCACTTCTATGTTGGGATTGAGCGAATTTCTATGCATGTCTTTGTTTGTTTGTTTGTTTGTTTCATAGTCAAAGCATTTGAACCACTTCAACAGAGCCATTTGGGCAATTTAAAAAAAAATCTTAAGCATTGTTTGAAATTCCATTAAGTGATAGGGAACAGCATCCATCACATAAAAGTCATGTCATATGAGGATTTCTTGACCAAGGTAATGTTCAGCAAATGACCATGATCTGAGTGTTCAATAATAAACAGATTTGTCAACAAATACCCACCACCATCAGTAATAGCAGCACAAAATGTAACACATCCTTATCGCAATGCTCAACTTGTAAACATTATTGCAAAATGAACATGCTTAGATAATGCTGAATTACGTAGCGTCTGGAAAATAGACTCGCAAAACCTGTCGACAACTTCCACCATTCCTTAGCATGGCAAAAGAAACGACTTTGCCTTGTTTTGGGGTGGAGGGGGATATACCTTGCCCACAGATGTCGCCTTTTTCTGCAGAAAGAACAAAAAGGACACTTCTGTTTTAGTAGCTCTTTGTTCTCAAGACCACTTTCTATAACGTCAAAACACCCAACTGAAACCAAACTCTTTAATGTCAACAAAAGTGACTCAGACCAAATGTAAAGGTTTACGCTTTTGAAAACACTTTGTAGAAAATGTTATCATAAGCTGCGGCCTGTGTTGACAGTGACAAAGTGTGGAAAGAAAGCGCACTCTCGAAGGTCAACAAGTATGTCATTATGCGTAAGAAACCGATCTACGGACTCGTAAGCAAAGACCCAGATGCCTCAACATAATTAGACTGGTGGGATAACAAGCACCCGTGTGTCCTAGCCCCTATCAGCAAAAATGCAGGCTTTTAACTTTATGTCGAAAAAAAAAGAAAACTACAAGCATGTGTCAGAGAAAAGAAACTCTTTCATCTTAAAACGTCACTGAAGTTTGTAGGTAATAAAACGCGTTTTACTCTTAGATGAGCCTAAAACTCATAGTTAGCTTCGACTTTTTACAAAATGGAAGCTATCTGTCAAGCAATATTGTTAAAAACACTGCGTGCAGAAACAGGTTGTCTTGAATCAAGTACATTTTAGGATTGATAAAACAATCTTAAAAGTTGCATCAGTTCCGATGTTTTGCTTTTTTAAATAGTATTTTATATTATCATCCAGGTGTTAGGGTTCATTTTTATATAGTGGTTTCAGACGTTTCATTCCCACACACAGCTGGCACTCAACACCTGCACATATTCGCCCATGGGGCAAGACTGCAAATCCAGTAATAAACACTACTGAAGAATGTACGTCTCTGTTGAATTTATTCAACTGCGTTGTTTGTTTTAATGGTGATAAGAAGAGGGGATCCACCTTGGTCGCAGATGTCACACAGGCTGCAATCATCAGGAAGTTCAAAAAGTGTTTTATAAACACGGGAAGTTGACCTTAAAAAGCGAGTTTACTATGAAAGCCATCTACTGTTGCTTTTTATTTTATTCAGGAGTACTTGGTACTTTCATGGAGGACATTTTTACCAAGATAAAGGGAGGACCTACAGATGGTTATCATACGAATATAAGTTTTTCGTTCGGATTATTTCAACATTATTTTCTAAAATAAGTAGTTTAAAAACTAGTGGCAATGAATCTCTCTCGGTTGTCCCTAGGATCCGAGGATGACTAGTACTCGCTTTGCCTTCATCTGTCAACACGCAATGAATCCAATTAAGTTCTATATGATAATCTTTTTTTTCTCCAAAATTGGAGAGAGCTTTGTACTTCAGCATAATTTATTATGTAAAGGCTGTGGTTACGAATTCAATTTAAAAGGAACTAGGGGATAGACTTGCATACTTCCCTGCTTCCAATGAGAATGAAAGTTTCATATCCACCCAGAAAAGGGAGAATTTCCCAAGTAATTGTTTTGCAAAAGAACATTGAGATGGACTGGTTCTCTCTGTAATTATGTGCTCTCATTGTATGTATGGAGGAATTAAAAGCCCTGGCTCTCAAACACGCACCTTTTGCGATCGGTCCTACTTTTAGTAGATTACCTTACCTTCTCTTTCATGATCTAACATCTTTTCTATTTTTTAAGACAAACTGTGAGCTCTTGCCCTTATGATGTAAGCACCATCATTGTGCTTCAAATAGTCGTCATGTAACATGATCGTGCGTGCTATGATCATATGTGGGTAGTCATGATTCAGTATGACCATGCATGCAATGGTCATTCACGTTATAAGCTTATTTTATATCAATTTAAAGTTTGGAACACTATCTGCAAGCCATATATCCCTACACGTGAGCTTTCTGTCAACAGCCACAATATGGCTAGGGTCTAGATTCACAATTTATACCTTGTCACATTCCAATTTGGCTCCGCAACATGTATTCAGAGAATTTGCATTTATTTTAACGGTAACACTTTCCTCATCCTGCGTCTTTCCTTTGCGGGCACACTGACATCCCCGTCCATATATAATTATATTATTCACGCAGTTTTCCTTCTCTACAATCTAGGCAAAGGGTAGGGTTGCAGCAAAGACCTGTTGGCTGTGTGCTGCATAGGGAGTTTACCTGTAATCTGACGACAATGCTGGGTCTGTGTGCTTCATCATTCATTACCGTATTTTCAAGTCATCTCAGAGATGTCAAATCGAGTTAGTAAAGTTCACAAATGTAAAATGTGTGTGTGTGTGTGTGTGTGTGTGTGTGTGTGTGTGTGTGTGTGTGTGTGTGTGCGTGCGTGCGCGTGTGCGTGCGTGCATGCGTGAATGCGTGCGTGCGTACGTGCGTGCGTACGTGCGTGCGTGCGTACGTGCGTGCGTGCGTGTGGGTATGTGTGTGCGTGGTGTGTGTGCGTGTGTGTGTGCGCGGGTGCGTGCGTGCTTGCGTGCGTGCATGTATGTGTATGTGTGCGCACGCACGTGTGCGCGTGTATGCGTGCGTGTGTGCTTGTGTGCGTGCATGTGTGTGTATGTGTGCGCACGCACGTGTTTGTTTGTGTGTGTGTGTGTGTGTGTGTGTTAGCGCACGCGCGCGTGTAAACGTGTGTGCGTGCATGTGTGTGTGTAAGCGAGCATGAGGTTGGCTGCATAGGTTCAATAAGTTGGGGAGAGTGTGTGAGGGAGGAGAGGGGAGTGGCAAGAGATACAGATCCAGATGGAAGAAAATGGATTTAACTTGAAAGGCGACCTTTAAGACGACTTCAAATATGACAAGATCTAAGGAGAGAAAACTCTAGGGAAAGAGAAAAACAAGATACGGTCAGAAGGGGGAAATAAGTTTTACTGGTAGCAAAACATTATTAACCTAATCAGCTAATGCTTATTCACAGCAGGGCTTCCTATTCATCTGATGTAGCAGTGACCGTCGTTTGTATGTGTCGTTTATGTAGTTAGCGTGGGAACATGTACCGATAAGCAAAGATATTGGGGTGCGTAAGGGGGGGGGGGGGGGGGGGGGGTGAGAGGCTGTCACCAATTTTTAGTACCGTTTCCCTACTTTACATTTCGTTATGGTAGCTTTCGATTGCCGGAAATTGGTGGGTCTGGTTGCATAAATAATAATTATCAACTGATTATAAAAAACTGAAACAGACTGCAACTGATTATAGATTCTGCGAGTTTGATATCACAAACAACTATATGTGCATACACACATACACGCACGCACGCATACACACGCACGTATGCGAACACACATACACTCACACTGAGAGAGAGAGAGAGAGAGAGAGAGAGAGAGAGAGAGAGAGAGAGAGAGAGAGAGAGAGAGAGAGAGAGAGAGAGAGAGAGAGAGAGAGAGAGAGAGAGAGAGAGAGAGAGAGAGAGAGAGGGTAAAGATGTGCCACCCCCCCCCACTGCATTTCTCGGTTAATTGTATTTTTCCGTTTTTGCCTTTCTTACCATACATAAAGCTGTATTTTAGGAACATCTTCAGCTAATTCTCTTTTTGGAATACTAACCCTAACCCTAACCCTATCCCTAAACCTAACCCTACCCCCAACTATGTACTGCAGTACACCGCGATTTGTTACAGTTGTGGTTCGTTGCGTTTTTCCGTCTTATAGGGTGGGGGGTAGGGTTAGGGTTAGGGATAGGGTTAGTATTCCAAAAAGGTTATTAGCTAAAAAGGTTCCTAAAATACAGCTTTATGTATGGTAAGAAAGGCAAACACGGAAAAATACAATTAACCGAGAAATGTAGGGGGGTGGCACATCTTGACCTTTACCGTGCGAAGGCACGCACACACTGGTACACACGCGCAAAACACGCGCGCGACCACTACAACCACTACCACCACAAACCCTCAATCAAACGCTTTCAGCACAGCAAGCTAGCCAAGCCACAGCAAATACCAGTAGTGCCAAGTCTAAGCCCTAAATGTGACAGACACGGTGTGACAAGTCAACGAGGCGATCCCATCTTCTAACGAGCCAAATGTGAGCACCAATCCATACAGATGACTCCTGATTGGTCTCTGGGGGATCGATCCCCAATCAGACAGGCTGATGGGACCACCTGTCAATCAAACAACGCGGGCTGTGAGACTCTCTCTCTCTCTCTCTCTCTCTCTCTCTCTCTCTCTCTCTCTCTCTCTCTCTCTCTCTCTCTCTCTCTCTCTCTCTCTCTCTGTCTCTCTCTCTCTCTCTCTCTCTCTCTCTCTCTCTCTCTCTCTCTCTCTCTCTCTCTCACTCTCTCTCTCAGACTCTCTCTCTCTCTCTTTATCTATATAAAGCTTTACGCTTACGATCAGTTATGATATCATGAGATACATTAATTTGTTAATATTATTATAATCAGTTGTATATGATGTTTTGTTTATCCTGTGCCCACTTCATGAGGGGCAAAGGCCTAATTGAATCAATCATTGCCATTGTCATTGTCTCTCTCTCTCTCTCTCTCTCTCTCTCTCTCTCTCTCTCTCTCTCTCTCTCTCTCTCTCTCTCTCTCTCCTCCCCTCTCTCTCCCCCCCCCAACATTCTCAATCTCCTGGCCTGTGACTGGAAAACTGGTTCCAAAAATGGTCCTTGCTTCCCCACCTTCCCTGATCACCAATCTGACACTCTTGATAGGCAGAACCATTCTTCAGACCTAAATCTGGAACAATCGCATTTGGTATGATTGACCCTGTTCAAGAGCGGTGTGAACGATAGGGAGTTCCCGGTAGGGGTGGACATGATGTGCGCATGTTGGGGGAGAGGACCGATAGGCAACATGTTCACAGTTCAGCAACAAATAGAATGGCTAGTGTGGGAGGAAATGGACAACGAACAGAGGTGTAAGTTGTGTTCAGTGAAGCATTATCTTCCCTATGCACATGTCTGAGTTAGTTTAGCCTTGCACCCCTCCGTGATATAGACCTCCACAGCCCCCTGTCTTGCCATGTCTATGGGGAAAAAACAATTGATCTTCCTTTAATATGTGACACGAACATCTGTGGACAAGACGTTTCGGTCAAGCATTGCGGAAAGAAGCTTAAATCAACCATTTTCGTTAATTTAATAGTTCGCTTTTTTTTTTTACGCGCATAAACCCCGAAGCGTCTCTTCTCCACATCACATTTAACCCCCTACTACTCTCCCGCGATCACTCAACAAACCACCTGCAAACTAAACAAGGTTTCTCCAAGTATTGATCATCCAATGTGTGGGGGATGGAGTGCTTTGTGGTCTGCACACTCCATCTCTGGGCCCTGGCAATAGTGGAATCTCTACGTGATACGGTTTGCTCCAAAAGTACTTCCAACAGACACTCCATCATCCACTTAAAACAGCGCGGGGTGGCTCAGTTCTTGTTGCAGAAATCTAGCAAAATCATCTTTTACCAAGGTACGCCTCCCCACCCATCCCAAAAAGCTATAGAAAAAGATGTCTGGCATGCATTTTTCTCCGAGTGTTCATTTCATTATAACAGATTCAACTGTCTTAAGCTTACAAAGGAAAATTGCACACCGTCTTTCAAAGACACACCTGCTTCATTGCGTTGGCACGACATCCCCATTTGAAGTATTTTAAAAGAAATCAACTGCCATAAAATTCCTAGCACATACAAATATAGCTGCTTGTTAGTTTTTGGTACGAGTAAAACACTAACAGTGCCAGTAAACACCTCACTCTACCGGACAAACACGGTGTGACAAGTCAACGCCGTCATCCAATCTTCTAACGAGCCTAATGAGCGCCAACCCAGACAGATGACTCCTGGTTGGTCCACGGGGGATCGATCCCGAATCAGACAGACTGACAGGCTACCTGCCAGTCAAACAAATGCCATGTCCCTTCCCCCCTCCACAGCCAGGTCCCTTCTACTCCCCATATCACTAAACGTTCCCAATCTCCTGGCCGGTGACTGGAAGCCTGACCCCAACAGGTCCTTCATCCACCATCTTCCCTCACCTCCAATCTGACAGCTGGAAGGATTCCTTTTAGACCTACTAAGTCTGAAACAATCGGATTCACCAAGAAATGGAAAGGTAGTAGAGAACAATACCCAAAATGCGAAAGGACAGATAAGGAAAGGGGGAAAGGTCAACAAAAGGAGAGCTGAGGGGAAGGGGGATTGGGGGGGGGGGGGGTAACGAATGACTTTTAAGTCAGCAACTCTGAATGACAATAGTATCATGGATGATAAAGAATAATCTGACAAGAACTAATAAGGGATGGGGCCTAGAGAGATTGGGAGTGTGTCCGAGGACGTTTGTCTCTGTTAATATATGTATGGGGAGTGTAGAATGAAAAAAACAACGATAAGAGGTCATAACTCAAAATCCGCTAGGGCACAAAATATTTCCATTGTATTCCAGTCACAGCATCTTGCCAAGTGAACTGAAGCATAACCATCACTTTCCCCAATACTAACTTCCCCTAGTACATCATACCCTAAAATGTCATTGCGTTCGTGTTATTAGTTTTGAAGCAACAGCTCAACAAATAACGTAACCCCTAAGTTTCACATCACAAAACACAGCTGTTCAAAATGTGTCAAAATTGGGTGTGCCCACCCAATCAGCAATAACTTTAACTGTGTAAGCAACAGTTCCTTGGGGCTTTCTGGACACATTGAGGGGGTTCATGAGACATCGTGTAAAAAAAATTATTTGCCAACAACAGCATGCAATTTTCACACTTTTTGTGTAGCCACGCTTTTGTGATTTTCAAATTTTGGGGTGGTATTGTTTATTGAGCTATTGTATAGAAACTAATCGCACGAATGCAATAAAACTCGGATCGTTAGTATACAAAATGATTAAATTACACATCTGCGAAATTTGAAATGATTTGAATGAGCCGTTCTTTTATGCACACATAAAATGCACGTGTGTAGTTTCTTTTGGTCGGCAGTATATAAACAGCGGGGGAAACTACTCCATAAAGGATTTACACATACAATTCTAAAGTCAAACATTGTATGACGCTCTAGAATCCCAGAAATTCCAAACAGACAGGGGTAAAGCAAAGTTTATGTTGTGCACCGACGGGAGGGGACAGAACAGGAATGGAAGGGTAAGTAATCTCATACATGTAAAAACTTACACAGTTATGTGGCAAGAAAAGGCGAACAACATTGAAGTTATAACCATTTACAAGCAGATAACGGCTTCGCAACTCCAGTTCTATTCCTCACCCTGAGAGTCTTTTTGAAGATTCATTATTTGACATCTGTATTGTTACAAAATCGGGACTTTTCTGGTGTTGCACTGCCTCCGGGCATTGCCTCCAGGATCGTTCCCACCATCTTTATATCTACTAATGTCCCATATGTGTCTGTTCCAGACCGGAGGACGTTAAGCAGATTTTCATCATTTGAAGATTTAGCAAAGGAGCAGTTTATTTACTCCCTCGTGTTCTCGGCTTCAACCTCAAAATCTTTCTGTGAAGAAAGTCGTGAAAACAACACTAACTGCAATCTAACCGTAATCTTTTGCTTAACCCAAGCAAGGCAAAATGTTGCTTCCTATTGAAATTTATGAGAAACATTGATGGGGAGGGGGGTCGGTAACTCAACTGCACCTTCGCCCGAAGATTTTTTATAGCTGTTGAATAAAGCACATTTGATCTTTTTGTTCTTTGGAACTTAATGTGTAACAGTGTTACATAACACAACTAAACAACATACTTTAAGCGTGGGCTTTTTTTTAAAAACTTTCAACATTTGTTTCTGTATTTATTACACAATATCGTGTCTCCATTATCCTTTTTTTCATGAATACTTTCTTCTGTAAAATTACAAAACATGTGCAACTAACCTATTCAAAACCACCCAACTTATTTTAGAGCAAAGAGCATCTGTTTGTTTTGTTGTTGTTTTTTAAGGTACTAGTACCACCCAATCTGGCATCAAAAATGCTTTTGTTCAATTTTCAATTTTCAGTGACTGATTCTGATGCAGAAAAGGTTGACATTTATCACACAAGTAATTTTTTGGCCTTACTTTCATACTTTGTTCCCTATCTAGCCTCGACTAAAGGGATATTAGCCTAAAAAGCGATAATTTTCACAAACTTTTGTTGATACTGATGATAGTGTATGATGATAATGATGAGTCAGATGGTTGAGTAGTGATGAATCAGTGCCATCAGTTCCTGTTGAATGTGGCTACTCTTTGCTATGGAGCTAGGGGAGCATTAGTGCAGGGGGCTGTGTCAAGACAAGATAAGGGTAAAAATGGTGTCTATTTTGGGGTACAAAAGTTTGCAATTTTTTAGTGCTTTTTGAGGTTTGCAAATGATATCTCAAGAACTAATTAAGAAAAAGAGTTGAAATTTTGCACACTTCTTGTTTACACTGTGGCCTGTTGCATGAACCTCAAATTGTGCTCCTCTTATGCAGTTACACTTTTTTTTAAAAATTTCAATGTGTATAATTTTTTAACCACATTTTGTTCTTGCAATGCGAGCAACAGCAGGAAAATATTTAATAGACCTACCCGCTTTCTGGTTGATTCATGCACCAAAACTGTTCATTTTCTTTGTTTGTGTGAAATTTGAAAGCTCTCCGATGATTAGATTTGTGTCAATCAGTACCAAAGTAAATGAAACAATTTTTTCCTATCTGTGACGTGAACATTCTGTATTTTGACTCTAAACACACCTAAAAAAATATGTTCTGCAAAGCTTAAGCCCTGCTACATCAGTTTCAATGTATTTTATCAATATAAAGCCAGTTACATAAAAATAAAACAATAAAAGTCCATATATAACAAAAATGACCAAAAAAAGTGCATCGGCCTGGGTGGTACTAGTACCTTAACTTTAAGGCATTTGCCGGCACCGCTTCAGACTTTCCCATTTCCTAATTAAAAATCTAAACTTTACGTCTTCCACTATCTGTTACAAGACATTCTCGTTCTGTGGCTTATTCTGATCTTTTGTTCTTTCTTTTGTCCCTACCAACTTTAAAGGTTAGGGCTTTTATTTAGATTGTCGAGATGTTCATCTTGTTTGTTTCTTTGTTTTGCTTGCTTGCTTCTTCGCTTTTTAACTTAATACATCTCCTTTGCCTTTGATTAATATCTGCCAATCATTTTTGTTTGTGGCTCAAGCCACAAACCTATAACTCACTTTGTCGGTCGGTCGGTCTGTCGGTCGGTCTGTCGGTCCAAAATTGTCGCACATTTTGACAAAATTGTCGCACATTTTGACAAAATTGTCGCACTTCAAATCGAGGCTACACTTCTGGCCGCTCTTTAAAATGATGTATTTTAAAAGCGTACAAAATAATAAACATACGTAATACAGACACTACAACAGACACGACGAGTATGCGGTGCTTCTTTTGATGAGTATAAGTAGGATACATAGTTTTAAATGTTTTCCAAAAGATATAAATAGTTACGAAATGGTGCAGAGATAACATTCTGGTTTACAGATTAAAATTATTGAAAAGCCAGGGAAGGTAACTCATGATTGGAGTGGTAAAAATAGACCGCGTGCCACAAACTATTGCGATTTCGAGCTTGTTAGATAACATAGTTCTTGCATTTCTTGTTTTGGGGGTAACCCACACTCTTCCTTTTCCGTACTTCGTTCGCGTTTCTTTCAAATTTGCTCGGGCTGAAAATAAACCGTAATGGCAAGATCACGTAACTGTCTGTAAATTCTAAGCCATCTAGCGAGCATTATACTGATTTGAGAGTTTTACGAGATACAGATGTCACGAACGGTTTATTTGTTATTAGTGGTCCGTTTCGCTGTGAAGCTTTAGACAGAATAGGAGCTGGGTGGCAGTTTATTCCGACAGCCTTATAAATAATCCGTCTTTCACGAATGGCCTGTCATCAAAATTAATAAGTAAATGCATTCTACTTTATTTTGTCACGACAAGATTTTCCAAACAAATATCATAATGATAGTAAAAGCTAAGGTTTGCACGGGGTTGTTGTTTTTTTTTGGGGGGTTGCATATCTGTTTATTTGTTTGGCTGGTTGTCTCGTTCTGCTCTGGTCATCTTGTCTCCCTTTTGGGCCATGCTCAGTCCTCCACACACATGCAAGAAAATCATGTATTTTAGGATGCACGTTAGGAGTGCGAATGCATGCACACGCATGGGCCTACATGTATGCCTAGGCCATTGTAGGCCTAGTGTATTGTGCATGGTCAATATGTTTACTGTTGTGTGAGTATGTGTGCGTGCGTGTGTGTGTGCGTGTGCGCGTGTGCGTGTGTGTGCATGTGTGTGTGTATGTGTGTGTATGTGTGTGTCTGTGTGTGTGTGTCGTTGTTGCACTGCATATCACAAAGCCATGTTGCTTAATTAACACCGCGCTGCATTTTAGTTATACCTATTTTGTTACAGACTTATAAACAACAGAAACGCATTGTTTCACGTTATATATTTCAATTGTATCGCGCAGCATCATACTGAGCTACGTTGTGCTCTTTTTGTTTTAGTCACAGAGGTATACTCTATTAACATTGTAGTCTATTGGATTGCGGTGCACGTTGTCTCCATCAGACGGGATATTTATTTCATGTGACATTTGATCTGATTTCCCAAGAGACTGGGCTGAATATCTGTTTACCCCTGAGACCAGAATAAGGGGGAGCGGAAAGACAAATGAGACCATCCAACCAAAACTCGGTTTGGTCATTTACAGAGAGAAGAAAATAAATTGAGAGGGGATTGAGAAGTGTGAGAGAAATAATAACATGATGATATAGAGAGACAGCAGGGTAGAAAGGAAACCCAAAGATGTAAATCAAAGTTTTGTTTTCTCAAAAACAATTTATATGAAAGGATTAAAGTAACCATGAAAAAGAGAGAGAATTAAAAAGGAACAATCTGAAACATTTGACTTATTTCACAATTTAACCCTTTCACCGCCAATGTCGCATTTATGCACCACAATGGTTTAACACAGCCATGTCACTAAAAGGCATCAATTCAGGGTCTGTTATCCAAAGACTTTATTTTCTTTACTTTCGGAGGTAAGGATAGGCCTAATTTTAAATGTATCACAGAGGAATTCCCAATATTGCAGATTTTTTTTTCTCTTCTCAGTTAAGTTTAATGGTATTTTTGGGCTGAAAAATGGCTGGCGACGAAAGGGTTAAATGCACAACACGACCGCAATTGTGGTAAGAGGCTTTATCCTTATATCTTAAGTAAATACCTTATATAAATTCAGCATTTATAAATCTAAAAGCATTTTGTTGCATTCCGGCGCATGACGATTAGTGCACGGGCCATTCATCTCTCTTCCTTTCGCTCGTGCCACACAATGTTTGTGGACCGAAAACTTAATCGATCAAGAAAATATTTGTTGTTGTTTTTAGGCTCAGCAACGCTCGGGTTCTCTTCTATACCTCTCTTAAGATTACCCCCCACTTTCGCTTCTAGTTTCCCATCAGCAAAATAAACAATGTCCCTCTAGTATTGATCTCTTTAAATGTGCAGGGAATGCAGTGCTCTGCGGTCCGTTCTTGGGTTCTGGCACCAGCGGGGTGCCTTGTTCTCCCAAAGCCCTTCCAACAGACACTCCATCATCCAGCTTCACATTCTGGGGGAAACAGCACTGTACCAGCCCTGGGTGATGTTTTAAATGTAAAAATAATAATCTCTTAGAGAGGGGAGGGGAGGGAACCCACCCGGGGGGGACGCCCCCTCCCCCCTCGCTCACCCAACAAGAACAAACCAGAGAAACACATGTTTATTTTGTGTTTATCTAAGTGTTCTTTATTTTTTGCTGCTTTTTGGACTGTTATTTCATATATAATGTACATGGTGTAAACTACATGTTAAGCGCTACTTGCTTGAAGTACGACCCGTTACTTTTAGCTTGCTGCACTCAAAGTACGTTTTGCATTGCAACAAAATAAGTACGGAGTCGTTGAATTTTTTGGAACAACCAAAATTGTTGGAGAAAAAAATTATTTGTCTTTAGTGATTCAAAGGCAATAGCAATGAACGTGTTTGTGGAGCTTTATCCCCGGTAAATCTCGTTTTGATGCCCATCTGATGCCTCACAGTATTCTCTAAGAATCTCAATTCATGTACTATTGGCATAAGTATTATGTGTAAAATACCCTACAGAGCTTTGGTTTCTGGGATCTACATTTCATGAACTTTCAAGACGTCCAGAAGCACATATTGACAAAGAAAAAAACCCAAGAGGATCTTCAAAAACAATGGAGTCTGTCTTCAAGACATCCTTCATTTCCTGTGGGAAATAGCAAGAAATTACAGTATTCCCAAACATAAGTAAAACAAGTGAATGCATATGCGTCTGGTTGTAAATATCTGCCACGTAGCAACGCAGGCAAAAGACAGCTCAAGAATACGTTAAGTCAAGAATTCTATCATCAATAACCCAATTAATGTTTTCAGACAATTTACTATATGGCGACAAACTCGTCTTGGTGCTCATTGCATAGCAACTAAAACATTACGCCCTTTTATTTGTGGAGAGTAATACTTTTGATAGCAGTAAAACCCAATATTTGACATGCTCTACACA
>JAGGCT020000110.1:0-27186 GCA_017654935.2 Phymorhynchus buccinoides
TTCGAATTTGGTCATAGAGTCGCAGATTGATATTCCTATGCTGCCGTTATACTCTTAATGAAATAAATTGGGCACAGCATGTTCCGACTTAGGACTGGAGGAAAACATTTGTAAGAATTTCTAGAAGGCGGAGAATGCGAGCGTAATGTCAGAAAGCTAGTAGAAACAGGAAGCAAAGGGAAAAGGCAGGAGTAAAGAGAGGGACAGATTAGAGCAAGTTGCAAGCACAACTTCCATAAGGTGGCGGAAACTCCATTTTTGCTCCTTCCAAGAATGGTTTTACTGAAGATGGATATGCTAACTTGTTGCTTCGAGGCTAATATAATGCTATAGCAATTGAAGATTTCAGGGCTTCCACTAGTCTAGCGACATCATGTGGTGATGTGAAAGAGTGGATGTTTATGTATCCACATTTGAGTGTTCTATCTTCGTTCCCAGATATTCCTATTAAGGCCATAATGGGCTAAGTGTAAGTAGGTGTCCGTCTTTCCACTTTTACTGGTCTCCCCCGCTGTATACAGCTCCGACAGTCTGAGTTCCGAGGAGAACTCAAAGAAAAAAGATCTTTTCTGGACGATTTTCGTTTGGAGAGAGAAAAAAAAGGCCGGAACTTGGGCCAAGTCAGAAGCAAAGATGACGGAAAGCAAAGCGACAGGCTGTGTCAAAGACTTGTGATAGCTTTAGGATGGAAGGTTGCAAGCACACATTGTTAACGTACGGCAGAAGGTGGGGGGAACTATTTATACACAAAAAACCTCCTATGGTATATCCATGGGGAGACCTCAACGCTTTAAACTGGCTTATGATTTCATTCCCTTCAAATTTTTTTTATATTAGACACAGTCAAACCGAGGTTCTACGTGCAATGGGTGGCGTGACTATGGCTCGACAGCGATCTCCCGATAGGTGGAAGCAACCTGAATTTCACAGAGAGGCCTCACTGTGACTATATAACAGTACCATTTTAAGTACAATATAAAAAAATCCTAACAAAAATACCAACACATATTGTCATAATGCCAAGCGCCTTTAAAACCCATTTACAACCAGTAAAATTGCATGCACAGATAGCATACAAATATTTTAGGGGGGGGGGGGGGTAACTGAGCAGCTGCATGCGCTTCCTAGCCAGGGCACGTTTGCAAATGTTCTCTTGCAGCAAACAGTTCACACTCTGTTACAGGTTTATGCCACAACGTTATAATAACAGTCGATCAGATCCCCCGAAGCAGACATACACTGATACTGAACACACACACAAAGGGTCGTCAAGAGCGTCATACAGGAATGCGAAGAAAGTCTCCAGCAGTTAATGTTTCCCTCATGTCTCTCTGACAGAGTGCAAGGCCGTGTACACACATAAGCACGGATATTCCATGCCGGAAACCCATACAATCCATAAATAAAGGTGAACCACATTATTTTACGGGAAAAGATAGACGCATGTGTCCGAATTTTCCCTATTATGCCGTAAAACTTTATCTCTTTTCTTCCACTATGTATTGTCTAGGCTTTTCGTACAGAACTTATGCGTCATAATGACAAAATGCCGGCTGTATTGTCTTGCGTTGCCATAGTTTCTCCAGTTATTGTTCTTGAGGTTCCCTCAAGTTTCTCCGAGTTATTGTTCTTTGCGTTTCCTAGAGCATATCCAGAGGTTACTACCTCCCTTTCGTCTTTAGGTTTGATGTGCCTCAAGTTTTCTCCAGAGTTATCTGTTCTTTGGAGTTGCCCAGAGTTGAATCCAGAGTTATTGTCGCTATTGATAGTCGGCTCTTCTCCCGTTCCTACGGATATACACACATAAGGGACATAATCAACAGGAACATGCGGGCTTGTGGACAGATCCATTAGACCATCACACCGCCCGTCACTGTGCAGAGGCAGGTCGTCACGCAGGATCGCACGATTGCTGCTGGAGCGTGGGGGCCAGGTCGGCGTACTCTTGTAGTCTGTGCGTACAATCTCGCCACACACAGAGTGGAACACGTAGCTCCCACGTTTAGAGTTTCATATACTGTTCACATTCCCTGCCAAATACAGTGGAATACCTCGCCTTATATCGACCTTCAAAAATCATCCAAAATGAGCGTCATTTTCCTATAAGGGAGGCGTGTCTGTCTTATTTAAGGATGTGATTTTAATTACTTACAAAGAAGGCAAATGTCTTGAGAAGTAGGTTCTTACTGTCGTGAGGGCATGTGCTTATAATGGGAGGTCTATAAGGGAGGTTCACTGTATTAGCAGAGTCTTGTTCGCTACTCTGTACTACACTATACTTTATGGTCATTCAGAATGCTAAGTATTTCGTGAACATGAGATCGACAAAAAGCGACTGCTTTTTCTTTTTCCTTCTTCCCCCATTGGACCCAGCCTGACCTTTGCACACATGAAAACTAAACGTACCAGGGGCAACGATATATATAAAGTTGTCCTTTGGGTCAAACATTTAACCCTTCCACAATCCAAGAACACAAGACGCATCGCGAAAAAGGGCTGGCTGCAGTGCTGGCACTGCTGAACGACACCGCTCTCCATGGTGGAGCAGCCTCGAATTTCACAGAAGGTTTCTGTGCATCTATACAGAGAGATTTCTGTTATAGCAGGAAAAAGACTACCCTACTCTTTCAGAATACTTGCAGATTTTTGGATTAATTAATACATTACGTTTACAAAGATCTGTAAGTCCACTTACCCGTACAATTGGCCATCAGCAGCTTGAGTGTAAAAAAAAACCCACTTCAAATAGCTGTCAGTATAGGAATCAAACACGTGGTCAAATTGGATACAGTTGAATGCCTTGTTTGTGTTTTGTTGTTTTCAGCTCGTTGCACAGTTTTCTGACAGTACTATATGTCCCTGTTCTGTTTCTTGTGTCCCGGTCATTCTGTGTTCCCCGCGGGTTAGGTGTTAGGATAAACAAGAGATTGAGAGATATAAGACGGGGGGACACATAGAGTTTAGGGACACATATGAGACACAGGAGACGGGAACACTAGAGACAAGGGCACAATAGACAAGGGACATCTGAGACAGGGGATACATAGAGACAAGAACACACAATGAGTATGGCATTATAGATAGATTGGACTGATTGATGTTGTTTTATTTATAAGCCCCGCAGGTCTAGATGCTGAGGCACCTATGTCAGGGCTGTACCTACACGGTCCAAATTGCATGACAATAAGATCACGTGTTATAAAATCCGACATGTGATACCTGGTATATAGAGACTGGGACACCTAGAGACAGCGGACCATAGCGACGGATCACATAGCTGACTAGGGTCCTATATATAGAAGGGACACAGAGTCTGACAGCAGACATCACGAGCATAGACAGGGACACATAGCGACAGGATATATCATAGCGACAGGGTCATATTATATGACAGGACACAGGACTACATAGCGATAGACAGGATCACACGATTAGCGACAGGGGACACCTAGTCGCCAGGATCACATAGCGAGCACGTGGGTATATATAGACAGGGACACATAGTCGACCAGGATCACATAGCGATTCAGGAGTCACATAGCGACATGAGTCATATATAGACAGGGACACATAGCGACAGGAATCAATAGCGACAGGGATCATATAGACGGCGGACACAGCGACAGGGTCATATATAGACAGGGACACATAGGGACAGGATCGCATAGCACAGGGATCATATAGAGACGGGGATACACAGTGTATTCAGGGTCATATATAGACAGGGACACATAGCGACCGGATCACAGAGCAACAGGGTCATATATAAGACAGGGAAGCATAGCGGACAGATTCAGCATCAGCGACAGGCTCGTATAGAGACGGGGAACACAGCGACAGGTTAGTGTATATATAGTACAGGATCACATAGCGACAGATCATATAGAGACCGGGGACTACAGCGACAGGGGTCATAATAGACAGGGACACATAGTGAACAGGATCACATAAGTGACAGGATAAATATGAGACAGGTGGACACAGCGACAGGGGTCATCTATAGGACCAGGGCACGCAGCGACAGGATCAATAGCGACACGATCAATGTCAGGACAGGGAACACAGCGGACAGTATGGTCATATAGTAGACAGGGGACCATAGCGGACAGATTTCACAGATAGCACGATTTTCAGAGTCGATCAATAGCGACAGATCATTATGGAGACAGGGACACGCGACAGGGGTCATATAGAGACAGGACAAGTAGCGACGGATCACCATAGACGGACAGACATATGGGAGTACGGGGACACAGAGACAGGTCAGTATATATACTAGAGGACACATGCGGACAGGTATCATATAGAGACGGGGGAGCTATCATACAGGACAGGACACAATTGAGTCATAAAAGAGATGGAGTGCGCATATTAGATTACAAGGGACACAAGCGATTGAAAGGGACACACACGAGACAGAGAAACATAATTGACAAAGACCGATAGGGGTACGGGGACACCCCCTCCTTCTCTCCAATCGTACGGGGACATAAGAGCGAGAACATATATTGACAAAGACATAGGGACGGGGACACAATCACTGGGACATAAAGAGACGAGAACATATATTGACAAAGACATAGGGACGGGGACACAATGACTGGGACATAAAGAGACGAGAACATATATTGACAAAGACATAGGGACGGGGACACAATGACTGGGACATAAAGAGACGAGAACATATATTGACAAAGACATAGGGACGGGGACACAATGACTGGGACATAAAGAGACGAGAACATATATTGACAAAGACATAGGGACGGGGACACAATCACTGGGACATAAAGAGACGAGAACATATATTGACAAAGACATAGGGACGGGGACACCATTGAACAAGGACACGAGAAGGGGATTAGAGAACAGGGACAAGTGCCGGTGGACCACAAGAGCATGGCTTAAGACCCCCCTTACCGTTACGAAACAAATCTTCCACGTTGCGAAACGAAAAATAGCGAACCTAGTGGTGACAGCAAGATCCTCCTTTTACACTAACCAAATAAACAATGCAGTGACCTCTAACCGACTGTTTTTTATCTGCAGCAAACTACTTGGGCGTGAAAAAAGAACCCCTCTTCCTACAACCCACCCTGTCAGTGACCTTCCTGACGTCTTAAACGACTATTTTGTTCAGAAAATCCAACTGATCAGAAAAAAGAACTTGATCAGGCTTCTTCTACACCTAGGCCTACCACCCTGTTAGATCAAATAGTAACAACATCCATGTTCTTGGAATTTCATCCAGTTACTGCATTTGAATTGAAGAAGATCATTCTGAAAACTAAACTCACTTCCTGTCCTCTTGACCCTATACTGACGCCACTTTTCATAGAATATCTTGATGTGACTACTCCCTACTCTCACTCATATTGTCAACAACTCTCTAACATCCGTTCTCCTTTCCATCTGTGTTCAAAACTGTCATTGTCAAACCACTTCTACAGAAATCATTCCTTGACCCAAACACTCTCAAGAAACTATTGGCCTATATCCAACCTCTCTTTCATATCAAAAATCATCGAGAAATTAGTTATTCGACAACTCCTAGGTTATCTCAATGAACATCAACCCATCAGTCGTTCACAATCAGTGTACAATCCATTTCACAGCACTGAAACGGCACTGTTGAAAGTAAATTATGACATTCTCTTAGCTCTTGACTCTGGTGACGCATCTATATGAACTCTTTTGGATCTTTCAGCTGCTTTTGATACTATTGACCACCATAATTTATACTCCTAAAGAGGCTTCAAATCACCTGTGGAATACCAAGCACCGCTCTGTCATGGTTCTCGTCTTACCTCTATGGTCGAAACTCAGTCTGTCTCCATCAAATACACATCTTCAGCAATGGTTGGCCTCACACGTGGGGTTCCTCAAGGCTCCATACTTAGACCAGTCCTCTCTCTTCATCAATGTACACTAAAAACCCCTTGTCCGAGTTGACCACTTCTCATACAGTTGATTCTCAGTCTTTTGCTGATGATACACAACTCCACAAGCCTGTATCCCCATCTACTATTCTTCCTTCTATATCTTCACTTGAATTCTGCATTCGCAACATCAAATCATGGATGCTACAAACCAATCTGAAGCTGAATGACGACAAAACGAGAGGCCGTGTTCATCCACTCTCCATCTAGAAAAAACTTCCGTACCCAAAGCCTGATTCCATCTCTGTCTGTGACACTCTAATAGTATTAGTAATACCTTTTTCTCCTTCTGCTAGAATTCTTGGCTTCCACATCTCTCAAGATATTAGTGTTGACAAAAAAGTTCAAACTATCTGTCGGTCAGCAAACTGTGAGCTGCGTCGCATTGGTACGATTTGCCATCTCATGTCTATAGATACTACTAAAGATACAAGTCTGCGCTTTTGTTCTCTCTAAACTAGATTATTGTAATTCAATCTTGTATGGCTGCCCCCAACACCTCATTGACAAGCTTCAAAAAAGTCCAGAACTCTGCTGCCAGACATGTCCCCAAGGTCTCTAAGTATCATCATGTTCAACCACTCCTGATATCCCATCATTGGCTTTCCATCAAAGCACGTATTGACCAAAAAATTTCCACTCTATGTCATTCTTACTTCTCTGGAAATTCCCGTAGCTTCATCTCTTACCTGCTTTCTGTCTATAATCCATCAAGGTAATTGCGGTCATCGTTCAGATTCCAAAAATTCTCTGTGTTCCTAGTACACCAACAAAAAATGTTTGGTGAGTTGCTCCTTTTCTTTTTCGGCCCCATCAGTTTGGAACTCATTACCACGCGAAATTCGCCATAATTATCCAGTCCTTGCAATGTTTAAAATCAGCTCTCAAGACCCACCTATTAAAGCTACATCACAACCTTTAGGCCACATTAATTCTGGACTCTATTCTCACACACACACTCCCCTCCCCATCATATTAGTTTCACTGTGTCGTGACTGCAATGTGTACGTCAGCGTGCGAGAGAGAGAGAGAGAGAGACGAGAAGGAGAGAAGAGATGAGGGAGAGAGAGAAGAGTGTGTGTGTGTGTTGATGCTTTGTTCAATTGATTGTATTTTGTATTGTGTTTTTGGTGGTGGTGTGAGTGGTGGTGTGATGGTAACGGTTGTGTGTGTTGTGTGTGTGTGGGTGTGGGTGTGTATGTGCCGGTAAGTCGTGTATGTGGTGGGTGGGGTGTGTATGTGTTATGCCTATTTGCATGTGTGTGAGCGATTATTTGCTTTTGTTGTTGAATTTGTTGCTTCTTAATTTTGTTGTTGTTAAGCGCATAGAGCTCCACATTTGGTGGAGGAATGCGCTATATAAATGATTCACTATTATTATTATTATTATTATATGTAAGTCGAAATACATCACTTCACTTGAAGAATGAAAAAACTCAATATTTCAGGTCAAATTATGGCTGGGGGGGGGGGGGGGGGGGGATTTAGCATCAGTATCAGTGTTTTATCTTTGCAAATTGTAGTTATAATAATATAATAAGGTAGAGTTAACCCCTTGACTGCCAGAGAAAATTAAAGAAAAAAAATCGTTGGGCAAATCATGACATGAAAAAGACAACTGATAGAGCCAATCTGAGAAAATGGTCTGGGGATATTACTCTCTTGATTATGTTAGAGCAAAAGCCAGCATATCAGGGTTATTCCTCTTCATCTGATGACATCATCAGTGATGTCATCAGGTCAGTACGTGATACGTTGGTGGCAGTCAAGGGGTTAATATAGTTTATGTGATTCAATATTCTTGTTCTATAGCTTTGTTAGATGATGCAGCTGGTCTAGATCAACTGGTAAGTCCAACACATCGAAGATGACCAATTTGGACTTAAGTCTCAATGGTTTGCGCACGGCGATATAGAGACTGGGACACACAGAGACAGGGACACAATTGTGAGACATATAGAGACAGGGACACATAGAGATGGGGACACACAGAGACAGGGACACAATTGGTGAGACATAGAGACGGGGACACACAGAGATAGGGACACAATTGCGAGACAAATAGAGACAGGGACACAGAGACAGGGACACATAGAGACAGGGACACATAAACAGCTGCACATGGCACCAATCCCAGTACTTACATTGGGGGATGGGGACTCTCCCTGTGTCAGCAGATCTCGGTTGTACGGGGAATGGTCTCCGTCGTTGATGCTTCTACAACCCCAAATTGTAATACACAATTTGTTAACATGACTCTGGAATGAAAACGGTAAAAGACCTGACAGTATCATGGGTGCAACTTGTCCTGCTATACAAGGATTTCCTGTCTTTGAATTTTACCAGAAAAGGAAGTTCCTTTTTTTTTTGTTGGTCAAACAAGATCTTTGTGTGTCTACTGTATTTTTCAAGCACTTTTAAAATAAGCATTTGTATAAATTGTGGTAAAAGCAAACTTCATAAATAAAAATTTTTCTTCAGCTGCAGGGGGACATTACCCCTGGACCCCGGCCTTTCAGTTTTTGTCATTTAGTGTAGTTGCACCCGTGCAGTATCAATAAAACAGAATACAGGGAACATAACTCCTTCTTAATGGATGAATGTTCAGTTAACTCTTCTAGCACCATGTACTTTTTAACATTCTTGGTTGTTCGTTGCACCTCAACCGACAGAGGGGCAAGACTTTTTTAAACACGCATGCGTTGGCTTTAACAGAAAAATCACTGACATGAGCTCTGAAAATAGACATACACATGGCAGGGTACTTAGTAGTGAGTGTCTGTATTTTGCTAGAGGAGTTTTAAAAAAAAATCAAGAACATTTGTGACTAATGTGCCTTGGAACACTGTCCTCACCCCCCACCCCACCCATTGTTATTTTTGGGGGGTGTAACTTTTTTCTTTTAATTGAGATCAAGTTCAGTGATCATCCAACATAACACAACAGTTCTGAAACAATCCTAATTATTCAGGGATGAAAAGGAAGTGAAGAGGTACCAGAGGCAAGATTGGTAGATTTTTCGTGTCTTAGTCACTTATTCAATCAGAGTGATCACGTCACTTCAAATGACACAATAACAAGTTAACACGAGACAGACACACACAGACCTGTTTACCCCTATTTTGCAAAGTTGTAATTTCTGAAACAAAAAAAACGTAATTTTGAGAAAGAAAAACTGTAATCCAACGCGTGACCAATGAACGTCGATATCGTACTGACCTGAGTGTGCAATACTAATGTCCGTCGAGCAGTAGACACAGAACACATGCTCGTCACCTAGTGCTGAACGACGTATTCCTGGAATTTTGAGGTAACTTTCCCGGAATTTCTGTGCCACTTTTGATGTCTTTTCTTTTGATTTTCGACCAGAAGATACAGAAGCTTCGGAATGCACTCGCTTGGACGCCATTTTGAAACAAAAAAGGAAATGGCGCGAAATGACTTTTCACCGCATCGTTTCAAAAGCTTCGCTTACCGACGCAACTGTAGTGGGGTTTTTTTATATTTAGGAAAAAAAATTCCCATCTTTTTTTTTCGTAGCCGTAATTTGACTTTTCCCCCGTAAAAAATTACAGCAAAATGGGGATGGTAAACAGGTCTGCACACAAACCCCCTCCAGACTCGTGTCTGGCAGGGGAACCACGCAACAACACTTACACAGCATCGCTGAGGAAAGGGTTGGACGCAGGACGCATCACGGGATTTCTCGACCCGTAACCATGACGACGGGGGCCAGGGGCGGGCACAAAGGGGTCAGTGTCATCGATAGGCTCGTAGCCATCACCCTGACCTCTGACCCTGTGAATAAAATTAGTGTGAAAATGCGAGCAGCCGTTATGGATGAGACGGGGCGAGGGGGGTAAAAAGGGGTCCGAGTCGTCGAGAATGATTTCTTCGGGCCTGAAACACAACGGGGAAAAATAAATGATGGATGAGATAAAAGGTTGAAGCCAGGAACGGATCCGTGGTTTTCATTATATGACACCCAACAACCATCCTTGGTTTTCATCTACAATTATATGACACCCAACAAACGTCCTTGGTTTTCATCTACAATTATATGACACCCAACAACAGTCCTTGGTTTTCATCTACAATTATATGACACCCAACAACAATCCTTGGTTTTCATCTACAATTATATGACACCCAACAACAATCCTTGGTTTTCATCTACAATTATATGACACCCAACACAAATCCTTGGTTTTCATCTACAATTATATGACACCCAACAACAATCCTTGGTTTTCATCTACAATTATATGACACCCAACAACAATCCTTGGTTTTCATCTACAATTATATGACACCCAACAACAGTCCTTGGTTTTCATCTACAATTATATGACACCCAACAACAGTCCTTGGTTTTCATCTACAATTATATGACACCCAACAACAATCCTTGGTTTTCATCTACAATTATATGACACCCAACAACAGTCCTTGGTTTTCATCTACAATTATATGACACCCAACAACAATCCTTGGTTTTCATCTACAATTATATGACACCCAACAACAGTCCTTGGTTTTCATCTACAATTATATGACACCCAACAACAGTCCTTGGTTTTCATCTACAATTATATGACACCCAACAAACGTCCGTGGTTTCCATCTACAATTATATGACACCCACCAACAGTCCTTGGTTTTCATCTACAATTATATGACACCCAACAACAATCCTTGGTTTTCATCTACAATTATATGACACCCAACAACAGTCCTTGGTTTTCATCTACAATTATATGACACCCAACAAACGTCCTTGGTTTTCATCTACAATTATATGACACCCAACAACAGTCCTTGGTTTTCATCTACAATTATATGACACCCAACAACAATCCTTGGTTTTCATCTACAATTATATGACACCCAACAACAATCCTTGGTTTTCATGTACAATTATATGACACCCAACAACAATCCTTGGTTTTCATCTACAATTATATGACACCCAACAACAATCCTTGGTTTTCATCTACAATTATATGACACCCAACAACAATCCTTGGTTTTCATGTACAATTATATGACACCCAACAACAATCCTTGGTTTTCATCTACAATTATATGACACCCAACAACAGTCCTTGGTTTTCATCTACAATTATATGACACCCAACAACAATCCTTGGTTTTCATCTACAATTATATGACACCCAACAACAGTCCTTGGTTTTCATCTACAATTATATGACACCCAACAAACGTCCGTGGTTTCCATCTACAATTATATGACACCCACCAACAGTCCTTGGTTTTCATCTACAATTATATTTTATATTACACATTAAAAAAAATCAAAGGTGCACACCCAAGTTTTACACAAAATTCCTTTCGTTACAAAAGTGTTTTTTTACTTTATCAACAATAGCCATAGAAGCAGGGATCTCAGTCTAGAAAAAGTATTGCCTTAACAGTCCATAAAATACAGTATTCAATCTGAAAACATTAAATTAAGAGTATAATCTCAAGAAATAATCGCAAATACAATAGAACAATACATAACGGTGAAATCTAATTTCAATTCAATACTCCCGATTACAATAAAGTCTTCTTCTTCTGCGTTCCCAGGCCAGTGTGGCCATAATGGGGGAATTACAACAAATAAAGTCTTCTTCTTCTGCGTTCCCAGGCCAGGTGGCCATAATGGGGGAATTACAATAAAGTCTTCTTCTTCTGCGTTCCCAGGCCATGTGGCCATAATGGGGGAATTACAATAAAGTCTTCTTCTTCTGCGTTCCCAGGCCATAATGGGGGAATTACAATAAAGTCTTCTTCTTCTGCGTTCCCAGGCCATAATGGGGGAATTACAATAAAGTCTTCTTCTTCTGCGTTCCCAGGCCAGGTGGCCATAATGGGGGAATTACAATAAAGTCTTCTTCTTCTGCGTTCCCAGGCCAGGTGGCCATAATGGGGGAATTACAATAAAGTCTTCTTCTTCTGCGTTCCAAGGCCATGTGGCCATAATGGGGGAATTACAATAAAGTCTTCTTCTTCTGCGTTCCCAGGCCATGTGGCCATAACGGGGGAATTACAATAAAGTCTTCTTCTTCTGCGTTCCCAGGCCATGTGGCCATAATGGGGGAATTACAATAAAGTCTTCTTCTTCTGCGTTCCCCAGGCCATGTGGCCATAATGGGGGAATTACAATAAAGTCTTCTTCTTCTGCGTTCCCAGGCCATGTGGCCATAATGGGGGAATTACAATAAAGTCTTCTTCTTCTGCGTTCCAAGGCCATGTGGCCATAATGGGGGAATTACAATAAAGTCTTCTTCTTCTGCGTTCCAAGGCCATGTGGCCATAATGGGGGAATTACAATCAAGTCTTCTTCTTCTGCGTTCCCAGGCCATGTGGCCATAACGGGGGAATTACAATAAAGTCTTCTTCTTCTGCGTTCCCAGGCCATGTGGCCATAACGGGGGAATTACAATAGTCTTCTTCTTCTGCGTTCCCAGGCCAGGTGGCCATAACGGGGGAATTACAATAAAGTCTTCTTCTTCTGCGTTCCCAGGCCATGTGGCCATAATGGGGGAATTACAATAAAGTCTTCTTCTTCTGCGTTCCAAGGCCATGTGGCCATAATGGGGGAATTACAATAAAGTCTTCTTCTTCTGCGTTCCCAGGCCATAATGGGGGAATTACAATAAAGTCTTCTTCTTCTGCGTTCCCAGGCCATGTGGCCATAATGGGGGAATTACAATAAAGTCTTCTTCTTCTGCGTTCCCAGGCCATAATGGGGGAATTACAATAAAGTCTTCTTCTTCTGCGTTCCCAGGCCAGGTGGCCATAACGGGGGGAATTACAATAAAGTCTTCTTCTTCTGCGTTCCCAGGCCTCGTGTGATGTGGCCATAATGGGGGAATTACAATAAAGTCTTCTTCTTCTGCGTTCCCAGGCCATAATGGGGGAATTACAATAAAGTCTTCTTCTTCTGCGTTCCCAGGCCAGGTGGCCATAACGGGGGAATTACAATAAAGTCTTCTTCTTCTGCGTTCCAAGGCCATGTGGCCATAATGGGGGAATTACAATAAAGTCTTCTTCTTCTGCGTTCCAAGGCCATGTGGCCATAATGGGGGAATTACAATAAAGTCTTCTTCTTCTGCGTTCCCAGGCCATGTGGCCATAACGGGGGAATTACAATAAAGTCTTCTTCTTCTGCGTTCCCAGGCCATGTGGCCATAATGGGGGAATTACAATAAAGTCTTCTTCTTCTGCGTTCCCAGGCCATGTGGCCATAATGGGGGAATTACAATAAAGTCTTCTTCTTCTGCGTTCCCAGGCCATGTGGCCATAACGGGGGAATTACAATAAAGTCTTCTTCTTCTGCGTTCCCAGGCCATGTGGCCATAATGGGGGAATTACAATAAAGTCTTCTTCTTCTGCGTTCCCAGGCCATGTGGCCATAACGGGGGAATTACAATAAAGTTCTTCTTCTTCTGCGTTCCCAGGCCATGTGGCCATAACGGGGGAATTACAATAAAGTCTTCTTCTTCTGCGTTCCCAGGCCAGGTGGCCATAATGGGGGAATTACAATAAAGTCTTCTTCTTCTGCGTTCCAAGGCCATGTGGCCATAATGGGGGAATTACAATAAAGTCTTCTTCTTCTGCGTTCCCAGGCCATGTGGCCATAACGGGGGAATTACAATAAAGTCTTCTTCTTCTGCGTTCCCAGGCCATGTGGCCATAATGGGGGAATTACAATAAAGTCTTCTTCTTCTGCGTTCCCAGGCCATGTGGCCATAACGGGGGAATTACAATAGTCTTCTTCTTCTGCGTTCCCAGGCCAGGTGGCCATAATGGGGGAGATATGTATGTGTCCAGTTTTCAGTTTGGTCTCCCCGCTGCATTCAGCCGACACATTCCGATTTCAAAGAAGCTCGAAGGAGAAAATTAACTGAAAGATGTTTTGGGGAAAAAAGCATTGGATGTAAAAATAATCGTTTTAGAGTCTAAAATGACATAAATCTACTGATTTTCGCGAAGAAAAGTACAAACACAACAGGAAGTCGCACAAACGGAACTTTGCTGATTTGAAAGGGGAGCGAACTCTCATTAATGACTGCAGTAATGGCGGTCGGCAAGTGTTTACTGAATGAGTACAGGCTTCAAATTTTTATTTTCTATTTTGCCAGGTCTCTTATCACCTTATAAACAAGGGCGACTTTTTCTTGCATTTTTTTTCTCCAGATTTTTCTTGAAAATTGCCACATTCGTTTTATACACACACAAGCGCCTAATGGTCCGAAAAATATGGTAACTTCTCGCAATGAAATGAAAGGCTTACTTTTTATCGAAGGAAGGCCAGACCAAGGCTGAGGCAAAGACCAGCACAGCACAGGACAACGCCGCCAGGAGAGATGACAATAGCACATAGCCCATGCCGTACCTAATGGACAAAATCATCATCATCATCGTCATCATTATCATCGTCATCATCACCAGGAGAGATGACAATAGCACATAGCCCATGGCGTACCTAATGGACAAAACCATCATCGTCATCATTATCATCGTCATCATCACCAGGAGAGATGACAATAGCACATAGCCCATGCCGTACCTAATGGACAAAATCATCATCATCATCGTCATCATTATCATCGTCATCATCACCAGGAGAGACGACAATAGCACATAGCCCATGCCGTACCTAATGGACAAAACCATCATCTTTATCATCGTCATCATTATCATCGTCATCATCACCAGGAGAGACGACAATAGCACATAGCCCGTGCCGTACCTAATGGACAAAACCATCATCTTTATCATCACCAGGAGAGAGAGGACACCATCATCATCATCACCATCATCATCATCATTAGGAGAGAGGATAACACCACATAGCCTGTGCTATACCTAAAAAACAAAACCATCATCATTGATATCATCATCATCATCATCATCATAGTGTGCAGAGGAAAGCGGACAGAACCATGATTTCTGTCATGTCCTCGCTCCGTGAACTCTAACATTAGAGATGCCACCCCCTCACACCCTATCCTCTACATACCCCCTCAACCAATTCCCTTCTCACCCACAAACAAACATCACATCCCACCATTGCACACACAAGGCAAGCAGGAAAGCACACTTGTGAAAACACACACAACAAGGCAAGCAGGAAAGCACACTTGTGAAAACACACACACAACACATGAAAACATACATACAGAAAAGGCTTAGTTTAACAAAAACCCACCCGACCCCTCTTTCAAAATTTTCTCATTTAAAATGTTCATTGATATTGGGAAGGTAGGAGTAGGAGTAGGTTTGAAGGTTATTTCACAACACAGAAAGATTACAAACAAACATATCACATGGAAACCGAAAACTCAGAATAGGAGGGGGTTGCTATAATATATCTTTGTCAAAACTTCAAAAATCTCATAAAGTTACCTCCTTAGTTGAACTAAAATGAGTGCAAAACTACCATATTTTTCGGACTATAGGGCACACCTTATCACAAAGCGCACCCCCAAAATTGTACACAACATTCAGATTTTGTTATTATATTTTCTTACTACATTATTAGTCACAAGGCGCAGGGGTCTCAGTCTGGGGAAAAGTATCGCCTTATAGTCCGAAAAATACGGTACAAAAACAGGATGAGCGTAAGTCAGATTTATTGAGAGTTGCGAATTCCTAACAGCGAAAATCCCTCACAGTGACGTGTGGCACACTCCACGTAGCACCATGGTGTATTGGTTGTGCAGGGTCACACAGCCCCCCACCAGAGAGGTCAGAGTGGAAAGGTCGCTGAACACCGCATGAAGGTCGTTGTGGATGGAGCGCACCGGACCTGCCAGCTGAACACACACACATGTACACACAGGCAGAGGTTTGCTTCATCATCATTACTACATTCGCATAGTATTTCATTTCATCACAAACGAACGAAATACCAAGCCCTAAAGGCCCTTCTTAACCGGGCAGTCTTCTGGATCACAAACAGAAGGATCGCTGAACTCGTGAAAAGATTGACGATCCTCCTCATGTTTTTAATCAGTCGAACCAGGTTTGTCAATCCTAGTTCATGTAGGATCGCAAACCACCCCGATCTATGGTTCGGGGTTCCCACCACATGTTCTCAGAACCACAGCGATCCTCGACGATCCTTTTCACCGATTGGCTGAAATCGTGTCAGCTCTCCTTTGTCGAAGGATCGTTTAGTAGGCTACTGCAACAACATATATTCCTCGCCATGTTTGTTTACCGACATTCGGGAAAGTTTCCTTGTTTTTAAGAAGTGTAGCGACAAAGATTATGAAAGCAATGCAAACAATCAAGCAACTTCTCATGTTTCGGCCTTGTTAGAGGATTGTAAACAAAAGCATAGCAAGCAATCAAACAGGTTCTTTTTTTAAACCGCCGAGACCTGGGCCTATGGCTGTGCGCGCGCCGTGTGTGTGAGCGAGTGTTTACGTGGAGCGACTTGATTTTCTCATTCATTCATTAATTCAGTTTGCTGTTGTCAGCCTACTTGTCTGCTTTGTCAACATTTTAAATCAATGCTATCGTGTGCTTTTTTTTTCATTCTTCATCAAGTCAATGTCTGCTAATTATAAATGACGCATGAAATCTCATTAACATTTGATTAAGAAGCAAACCCTAGTTTGCCAAACTACACAAACCTTTCACCTAGATCGTGATGGTTCATGAATCTCCTATTCAGACACGATCTGTAGTTTGCCAAAACAGGTTCAGAGAACTGAGGTTTCCTTAGTTAAGAACGGGCTTCAGAGCTTGACAGTAACCTGGGACGGTATTCATGTCGAGATAGCATGAGACTTAGCATGATGCTAACTTAGAAGCTCTTCCAATGTCCTATAGGATTTAATAGGACTTTTGGAAGAGCTTCTAAGTTAGCATCATGCTAAGTCTCATGCTATCTCGACATGAATACCGTCCCAGGTCATACACCCCCACTCTCTCTCTTTCATTTAGTAATGTTCTCTAATTCATTCCATTGGTGTAGAGAAGTGTCTTTCTTTTGGCATGTCATTCATACTGCGTCATATCAACACACAATTTTGTCACACAATGAAAACACCGAACGCCCACTTAAACCCATAAATATTTTGAATGTTAATATTCTTTATCGCATACAGATACACCCAACACACAATTTGGTCTTATTTTCTTCCAAAAGGTGAAGAGGAATTTAAAGATTACACCTGAAAAAGTATTGTCATTTATATATGATAAATAAATAAATGACAATACTTTTCAGGTGTAATCTTTAAATTCCTCTTCACCTTTTGGAAGAAAATAAGACCAAATTGTGTGTTGGGTGTATCTGTATGCGATAAAGAATATTAACATTCAAAATATTTATGGGTTTAAGTGGGCGTTCGGTGTTTTCATTGTGTGACAAAATTGTGTGTTGATATGACGCAGTATGAATGACATGCCAAAAGAAAGACACTTCTCTACACCAATGGAATGAATTAGAGAACATTACTAAATGAAAGAGAGAGAGTGGGGGTGTATGACCTGGGACGGTATTCATGTCGAGATAGCATGAGACTTAGCATGATGCTAACTTAGAAGCTCTTCCAAAAGTCCTATTAAATCCTATAGGACATTGGAAGAGCTTCTAAGTTAGCATCATGCTAAGTCTCATGCTATCTCGACATGAATACCGTCCCAGGTTACTGTCAAGCTCTGAAGCCCGTTCTTAACTAAGGAAACCTCAGTTCTCTGAACCTGTTTTGGCAAACTACAGATCGTGTCTGAATAGGAGATTCATGAACCATCACGATCTAGGTGAAAGGTTTGTGTAGTTTGGCAAACTAGGGTTTGCTTCTTAATCAAATGTTAATGAGATTTCATGCGTCATTTATAATTAGCAGACATTGACTTGATGAAGAATGAAAAAAAAAGCACACGATAGCATTGATTTAAAATGTTGACAAAGCAGACAAGTAGGCTGACAACAGCAAACTGAATTAATGAATGAATGAGAAAATCAAGTCGCTCCACGTAAACACTCGCTCACACACACGGCGCGCGCACAGCCATAGGCCCAGGTCTCGGCGGTTTAAAAAAAGAACCTGTTTGATTGCTTGCTATGCTTTTGTTTACAATCCTCTAACAAGGCCGAAACATGAGAAGTTGCTTGATTGTTTGCATTGCTTTCATAATCTTTGTCGCTACACTTCTTAAAAACAAGGAAACTTTCCCGAATGTCGGTAAACAAACATGGCGAGGAATATATGTTGTTGCAGTAGCCTACTAAACGATCCTTCGACAAAGGAGAGCTGACACGATTTCAGCCAATCGGTGAAAAGGATCGTCGAGGATCGCTGTGGTTCTGAGAACATGTGGTGGGAACCCCGAACCATAGATCGGGGTGGTTTGCGATCCTACATGAACTAGGATTGACAAACCTGGTTCGACTGATTAAAAACATGAGGAGGATCGTCAATCTTTTCACGAGTTCAGCGATCCTTCTGTTTGTGATCCAGAAGACTGCCCGGTTAAGAAGGGCCTTTAGGGCTTGGTATTTCGTTCGTTTGTGATGAAATGAAATACTATGCGAATGTAGTAATGATGATGAAGCAAACCTCTGCCTGTGTGTACATGTGTGTGTGTTCAGCTGGCAGGTCCGGTGCGCTCCATCCACAACGACCTTCATGCGGTGTTCAGCGACCTTTCCACTCTGACCTCTCTGGTGGGGGGCTGTGTGACCCTGCACAACCAATACACCATGGTGCTACGTGGAGTGTGCCACACGTCACTGTGAGGGATTTTCGCTGTTAGGAATTCGCAACTCTCAATAAATCTGACTTACGCTCATCCTGTTTTAAGTACCGTATTTTTCGGACTATAAGGCGATACTTTTTCCCCAGACTGAGACCCCTGCGCCTTGTGACTAATAATGTAGTAAGAAAATAGAACAAAATCTGAATGTTGTGTAAAATTTTGGGGGTGCGCTTTGTAATAAGGTGTGCCCTATAGTCCGAAAAATATGGTAGTTTTGCACTCATTTTAGTTCAACTAAGGAGGTAACTTTATGAGATTTTTGAAGTTTTGACAAAGATATATTATAGCAACCCCCTCCTATTCTGAGTTTTCGGTTTCCATGTGATATGTTTGTTTGTAATCTTTCTGTGTTGTGAAATAACCTTCAAACCTACTCCTACTCCTACCTTCCCAATATCAATGAACATTTTAAATGAGAAAATTTTGAAAGAGGGGTCGGGTGGGTTTTTGTTAAACTAAGCCTTTTCTGTATGTATGTTTTCATGTGTTGTGTGTGTGTTTTCACAAGTGTGCTTTCCTGCTTGCCTTGTTGTGTGTGTTTTCACAAGTGTGCTTTCCTGCTTGCCTTGTGTGTGCAATGGTGGGATGTGATGTTTGTTTGTGGGTGAGAAGGGAATTGGTTGAGGGGGTATGTAGAGGATAGGGTGTGAGGGGGTGGCATCTCTAATGTTAGAGTTCACGGAGCGAGGACATGACAGAAATCATGGTTCTGTCCGCTTTCCTCTGCACACTATGATGATGATGATGATGATGATATCAATGATGATGGTTTTGTTTTTTAGGTATAGCACAGGCTATGTGGTGTTATCCTCTCTCCTAATGATGATGATGATGGTGATGATGATGATGGTGTCCTCTCTCTCCTGGTGATGATAAAGATGATGGTTTTGTCCATTAGGTACGGCACGGGCTATGTGCTATTGTCGTCTCTCCTGGTGATGATGACGATGATAATGATGACGATGATAAAGATGATGGTTTTGTCCATTAGGTACGGCATGGGCTATGTGCTATTGTCGTCTCTCCTGGTGATGATGACGATGATAATGATGACGATGATGATGATGATTTTGTCCATTAGGTACGGCATGGGCTATGTGCTATTGTCATCTCTCCTGGTGATGATGACGATGATAATGATGACGATGATGATGGTTTTGTCCATTAGGTACGCCATGGGCTATGTGCTATTGTCATCTCTCTGGTGGTGATGATGACGATGATAATGATGACGATGATGATGATGATGATTTTGTCCATTAGGTACGGCATGGGCTATGTGCTATTGTCATCTCTCCTGGCGGCGTTGTCCTGTGCTGTGCTGGTCTTTGCCTCAGCCTTGGTCTGGCCTTCCTTCGATAAAAAGTAAGCCTTTCATTTCATTGCGAGAAGTTACCATATTTTTCGGACCATTAGGCGCTTGTGTGTGTATAAAACGAATGTGGCAATTTTCAAGAAAAATCTGGAGAAAAAAAATGCAAGAAAAAGTCGCCCTTGTTTATAAGGTGATAAGAGACCTGGCAAAATAGAAAATAAAAATTTGAAGCCTGTACTCATTCAGTAAACACTTGCCGACCGCCATTACTGCAGTCATTAATGAGAGTTGGCTCCCCTTTCAAATCAGCAAAGTTCCGTTTGTGCGACTTCCTGTTGTTGTGTTTGTACTTTTCTTCGCGAAAATCAGTAGATTTATGTCATTTTAGACTCTAAAACGATTATTTTTACATCCAATGCTTTTTTCCCCAAAACATCTTTCAGTTAATTTTCTCCTTCGAGCTTCTTTGAAATCGGAATGTGTCGGCTGAATGCAGCGGGGAGACCACTGAAAACTGAAAACCGGACACATACATATCTCCCCCATTATGGCCACATGGCCTGGGAACGCAGAAGAAGAAGACTATTGTAATTCCCCCGTTATGGCCACATGGCCTGGGAACGCAGAAGAAGAAGACTTTATTGTAATTCCCCCATTATGGCCACATGGCCTGGGAACGCAGAAGAAGAAGACTTTATTGTAATTCCCCCGTTATGGCCACATGGCCTGGGAACGCAGAAGAAGAAGACTTTATTGTAATTCCCCCATTATGGCCACATGGCCTTGGAACGCAGAAGAAGAAGACTTTATTGTAATTCCCCCATTATGGCCACCTGGCCTTGGAACGCAGAAGAAGAAGACTTTATTGTAATTCCCCCGTTATGGCCACATGGCCTGGGAACGCAGAAGAAGAAGACTTTATTGTAATTCCCCCGTTATGGCCACATGGCCTGGGAACGCAGAAGAAGAAGACTTTATTGTAATTCCCCCATTATGGCCACATGGCCTTGGAACGCAGAAGAAGAAGACTTTATTGTAATTCCCCCATTATGGCCACATGGCCTTGGAACGCAGAAGAAGAAGACTTTATTGTAATTCCCCCATTATGGCCACATGGCCTGGGAACGCAGAAGAAGAAGACTTTATTGTAATTCCCCCATTATGGCCACATGGCCTGGGAACGCAGAAGAAGAAGACTTTATTGTAATTCCCCCGTTATGGCCACATGGCCTGGGAACGCAGAAGAAGAAGACTTTATTGTAATTCCCCCATTATGGCCACATGGCCTTGGAACGCAGAAGAAGAAGACTTTATTGTAATTCCCCCATTATGGCCACATGGCCTGGGAACGCAGAAGAAGAAGACTTTATTGTAATTCCCCCATTATGGCCACATGGCCTTGGAACGCAGAAGAAGAAGACTTTATTGTAATTCCCCCATTATGGCCTTGGAACGCAGAAGAAGAAGACTTTATTGTAATTCCCCCATTATGGGGGGCCACATGGCCTGGGAACGCAGAAGAAGAAGACTTTATTGTAATTCCCCGTTATGGCCACCTGGCCTGGGAACGCAGAAGAAGAAGACTTTATTGTAATTCCCCATTATGGCCTGGGAACGCAGAAGAAGAAGACTTTATTGTAATTCCCCCATTATGGCCACATGGCCTGGGAACGCAGAAGAAGAAGACTTTATTGTAATTCCCCCATTATGGCCTGGGAACGCAGAAGAAGAAGACTTTATTGTAATTCCCCCATTATGGCCACATGGCCTTGGAACGCAGAAGAAGAAGACTTTATTGTAATTCCCCCCATTATGGCCACATGGCCTGGGAACGCAGAAGAAGAAGACTTTATTGTAATTCCCCCATTATGGCCACATGGCCTGGGAACGCAGAAGAAGAAGACTATTGTAATTCCCCCGTTATGGCCACATGGCCTGGGAACGCAGAAGAAGAAGACTTTATTGTAATTCCCCCGTTATGGCCACATGGCCTGGGAACGCAGAAGAAGAAGACTTGATTGTAATTCCCCCGTTATGGCCACCTGGCCTGGGAACGCAGAAGAAGAAGACTTTATTGTAATTCCCCCATTATGGCCACATGGCCTTGGAACGCAGAAGAAGAAGACTTTATTGTAATTCCCCCATTATGGCCACATGGCCTGGGAACGCAGAAGAAGAAGACTTTATTGTAATTCCCCCATTATGGCCACATGGCCTGGGAACGCAGAAGAAGAAGACTTTATTGTAATTCCCCCATTATGGCCACATGGCCTGGGAACGCAGAAGAAGAAGACTTTATTGTAATTCCCCCATTATGGCCACATGGCCTGGGAACGCAGAAGAAGAAGGACTTTATTGTAATTCCCACATTATGGCCACATGGCCTGGGAACGCAGAAGAAGAAGACTTTATTGTAATTCCCCCATTATGGCCACCTGGCCTTGGAACGCAGAAGAAGAAGACTTTATTGTAATTCCCCCATTATGGCCACCTGGCCTGGGAACGCAGAAGAAGAAGACTTTATTGTAATTCCCCCATTATGGCCTGGGAACGCAGAAGAAGAAGACTTTATTGTAATTCCCCCATTATGGCCTGGGAGTCCGCAGAAGAAGAAGACTTTATTGTAATTCCCCCATTATGGCCACATGGCCTTGGAACGCAGAAGAAGAAGACTTTATTGTAATTCCCCCATTATGGCCACCTGGCCTGGGAACGCAGAAGAAGAAGACTTTTATTGTAATTCCCCCATTATGGCCACCTGGCCTGGGAACGCAGAAGAAGAAGACTTTATTGTAATCGGGAGTATTGAATTGAAATTAGATTTCACCGTTATGTATTGTTCTATTGTATTTGCGATTATTTCTTGAGATTATACTCTTAATTTAATGTTTTCAGATTGAATACTGTATTTTATGGACTGTTAAGGCAATACTTTTTCTAGACTGAGATCCCTGCTTCTATGGCTATTGTTGATAAAGTAAAAAAACACTTTTGTAACGAAAGGAATTTTGTGTAAAACTTGGGTGTGCACCTTTGATTTTTTTTAATGTGTAATATAAAATATAATTGTAGATGAAAACCAAGGACTGTTGGTGGGTGTCATATAATTGTAGATGGAAACCACGGACGTTTGTTGGGTGTCATATAATTGTAGATGAAAACCAAGGACTGTTGTTGGGTGTCATATAATTGTAGATGAAAACCAAGGATTGTTGTTGGGTGTCATATAATTGTAGATGAAAACCAAGGACTGTTGTTGGGTGTCATATAATTGTAGATGAAAACCAAGGATTGTTGTTGGGTGTCATATAATTGTACATGAAAACCAAGGATTGTTGTTGGGTGTCATATAATTGTAGATGAAAACCAAGGATTGTTGTTGGGTGTCATATAATTGTAGATGAAAACCAAGGACTGTTGTTGGGTGTCATATAATTGTAGATGAAAACCAAGGACTGTTGTTGGGTGTCATATAATTGTAGATGAAAACCAAGGATTGTTGTTGGGTGTCATATAATTGTAGATGAAAACCAAGGACTGTTGGTGGGTGTCATATAATTGTAGATGGAAACCACGGACGTTTGTTGGGTGTCATATAATTGTAGATGAAAACCAAGGATTGTTGTTGGGTGTCATATAATTGTAGATGAAAACCAAGGACTGTTGTTGGGTGTCATATAATTGTAGATGAAAACCAAGGACTGTTGGTGGGTGTCATATAATTGTAGATGGAAACCACGGACGTTTGTTGGGTGTCATATAATTGTAGATGAAAACCAAGGACTGTTGTTGGGTGTCATATAATTGTAGATGAAAACCAAGGACTGTTGTTGGGTGTCATATAATTGTAGATGAAAACCAAGGATTGTTGTTGGGTGTCATATAATTGTAGATGAAAACCAAGGACTGTTGTTGGGTGTCATATAATTGTAGATGAAAACCAAGGACTGTTGTTGGGTGTCATATAATTGTAGATGAAAACCAAGGACTGTTGTTGGGTGTCATATAATTGTAGATGAAAACCAAGGACTGTTGTTGGGTGTCATATAATTGTAGATGAAAACCAAGGACTGTTGTTGGGTGTCATATAATTGTAGATGAAAACCAAGGATTGTTGTTGGGTGTCATATAATTGTAGATGAAAACCAAGGATTTGTGTTGGGTGTCATATAATTGTAGATGAAAACCAAGGATTGTTGTTGGGTGTCATATAATTGTAGATGAAAACCAAGGACTGTTGTTGGGTGTCATATAATTGTAGATGAAAACCAAGGACTGTTGTTGGGTGTCATATAATTGTAGATGAAAACCAAGGATTGTTGTTGGGTGTCATATAATTGTAGATGAAAACCAAGGATGGTTGTTGGGTGTCATATAATGAAAACCACGGATCCGTTCCTGGCTTCAACCTTTTATCTCATCCATCATTTATTTTTCCCCGTTGTGTTGCAGGCCCGAAGAAATCATTCTCGACGACTCGGACCCCTTTTTACCCCCCTCGCCCCGTCTCATCCATAACGGCTGCTCGCATTTTCACACTAATTTTATTCACAGGGTCAGAGGTCAGGGTGATGGCTACGAGCCTATCGATGACACTGACCCCTTTGTGCCCGCCCCTGGCCCCCGTCGTCATGGTTACGGGTCGAGAAATCCCGTGATGCGTCCTGCGTCCAACCCTTTCCTCAGCGATGCTGTGTAAGTGTTGTTGCGTGGTTCCCCTGCCAGACACGAGTCTGGAGGGGGTTTGTGTGCAGACCTGTTTACCATCCCCATTTTGCTGTAATTTTTTACGGGGGAAAAGTCAAATTACGGCTACGAAAAAAAAAGATGGGAATTTTTTTTCCTAAATATAAAAAAACCCCACTACAGTTGCGGCGGTAAGCGAAGCTTTTGAAACGATGCGGTGAAAAGTCATTTCGCGCCATTTCCTTTTCTGTTTCAAAATGGCGTCCAAGCGAGTGCATTCCAAAGCTTCTGTATCTTCTGGTCGAAAATCAAAAGAAAAGACATCAAAAGTGGCACAGAAATTCCGGGAAAGTTACCTCAAAATTCCAGGAATACGTCGTTCAGCACTAGGTGACGAGCATGTGTTCTGTGTCTACTGCTCGACGGACATTAGTATTGCACACTCGGGTCAGTACGATATCGACGTTCATTGGTCACGCGTTGGATTACAGTTTTCTTTCTCAAAATTACGTTTTTTTTGTTTCAGAAATTACAACTTTGCAAAATAGGGGTAACAACAGGTCTGTGTGTGTCTGTCTCGTGTTAACTTGTTATTGTGTCATTTGAAGTGACGTGATCACTCTGATTGAATAAGTGACTAAGACACGAAAAATCTACCAATCTTGCCTCTGGTACCTCTTCACTTCCTTTTCATCCCTGAATAATTAGGATTGTTTCAGAACTGTTGTGTTATGTTGGATGATCACTGAACTTGATCTCAATTAAAAGAAAAAAGTTACACCCCCCAAAAATAACAATGGGTGGGGTGGGGGGTGAGGACAGTGTTCCAAGGCACATTAGTCACAAATGTTCTTGATTTTTTTTTAAAACTCCTCTAGCAAAATACAGACACTCACTACTAAGTACCCTGCCATGTGTATGTCTATTTTCAGAGCTCATGTCAGTGATTTTTTCCGTTAAAGCCAACGCATGCGTGTTTAAAAAAGTCTTGCCCCTCTTGTCGGTTGAGATGCAACGAACAACCAAGAATGTTAAAAAGTACATGGTGCTAGAAGAGTTAACTGAACATTCATCCATTAAGAAGGAGTTATGTTCCCTGTATTCTGTTTTATTGATACTGCATGGGTGCAACTACACAAAATGAAAAAAAACTGAAAGGCCGGGGTCCAGGGGTAATGTCCCCCTGCAGCTGAAGAAAATTTTTATTTATGAAGTTTGCTTTTTCCACAATTTATACAAATGCTTATTTTAAAGTGCTTGAAAAATACAGTAGACGCACAAAGATCTTGTTTGACAACACAAAAAAAGGAACTTCCTTTTCTGGTAAAATTCAAAGACAGGAAATCCTTGTATAGCAGGACAAGTTGCACCCATGATACTGTCAGGTCTTTTACCGTTTTCATTCCAGAGTCATGTTAACAAATTGTGTATTACAATTTGGGGTTGTAGAAGCATCAACGACGGAGACCATTCCCCGTACAACCGAGATCTGCTGACACAGGGAGAGTCCCCATCCCCCAATGTAAGTACTGGGATTGGTGCCATGTGCAGCTGTTTATGTGTCCCTGTCTCTATGTGTCCCTGTCTCTGTGTCCCTGTCTCTATTTGTCTCGCAATTGTGTCCCTATCTCTGTGTGTCCCCGTCTCTATGTCTCACAATGTGTCCCTGTCTCTGTGTGTCCCCATCTCTATGTGTCCCTGTCTCTATAGGTCTCACAATTGTGTCCCTGTCTCTGTGTGTCCCAGTCTCCTATATCGCCGTGCGCAAACCATAGAGACTTAAGTCAAAATTGGTCATCTTCGATTGTGTTGGACTTACCAGTTGATCTAGACCAGCTGCATCATCTAACAAAGCTATAGAACAAGAATATTGAATCACATAAACTATATTAACCCCTTGACTGCCACCAACGTATCACGTACTGACCTGATGACATCACTGATGATGTCATCAGATGATGATGAGGAGTAACCATGATATGCTGGCTTTTGCTCTAACATAAGTCAAGAGAGTAATATCCCCAGACCATTTTCTCAGATTGGCTCTATCAGTTGTCTTTTTCATGTCATGATTTGCCCAACGATTTTTTCTTTAATTTTCTCTGGCAGTCAAGGGGTTAACTCTACCTTATTATATTATTATAACTACAATTTGCAAAGATAAAACACTGATACTGATGCTAAATCCCCCCCGCCCCCCCCCCCCCCCCCCCCCCCCCCCCCTCCCCCCCCTCCCCCACCCCCCCCTCCCCCCCCCCCCCCCCCCCCCCCCACCCCCCCCCCCCCAGCCATAATTTGACCTGAAATATTGAGTTTTTCATTCTTCAAGTGAAGTGATGTATTTCGACTTACATATAATAATAATAATAATAATAGTGAATCATTTATATAGCGCACTTCTCCACCAAATATGGGGCTCTATGCGCTTAACAGCAACCAAAAATTAAGAAGCAACAAATT
>JAGGCT020001109.1:0-25000 GCA_017654935.2 Phymorhynchus buccinoides
GCCATGTCAACCCACCTTCCACTTGGTGTGGTTTCAACTTGCAGATGAGTTTGGAGTTGACTTGGATCAGAGGCTCCTTGCTGTCCTCTTCTTGTTCTAAGACCAGCTTGGTTGTGATTGGGGCCTGCCCCTCTCCCGCCTCCTTTGTTTCAACTCCGTTGAACTGAAAGAAGAACAGAGAGTAGTTCTCAATCATCAAAGCCTTACCCAGAAAGTTATCCAATCAACAAACAATAACTTGAACAGGAGAAAGTAAAGAAAAAGAGTAGAAATAAAGTATGAGATGCCTTTTTTCCTCCTGCATCCATCCCATTGATCAAAACAAAGCAAACTTAGAGTTTCCTCACATGCATAGTTCTTTTCCTTTTTGGTTGATGGACAATTGACTGTCACATGAGATGCCTTTTTTCCTCCTGCATCCATCCCATTGATCAAAACAAAGCAAACTTAGAGTTTCCTCACATGCATAGTTCTTTTCCTTTTTGGTTGATGGACAATTGACTGTTACATGAGATGCCTTTTTTCCTCCTGCATCCATCCCATTGATCAAAACAAAGCAAACTTAGAGTTTCCTCACATGCATAGTTCTTTTCCTTTTTGGTTGATGGACAATTGACTGTCACATGAGATGCCTTTTTTCCTCCTGCATCCATCCCACTGATCAAAACAAAGCAAACTTAGAGTTTCCTGACATGCATAGTTCTTTTCCTTTTTGGTTGATGGACAATTGACTGTCACATGAGATGCCTTTTTTCCTCCTGCATCCATCCCACTGATCAAAACAAAGCAAACTTAGAGTTTCCTGACATGCATAGTTCTTTTCCTTTTTGGTTGATGGACAATTGACTGTCACATGAGATGCCTTTTTTCCTCCTGCATCCATCCCATTGATCAAAACAAAGCAAACTTAGAGGTTCCTGACATGCATAGTTTTTTTTCCTTTTTGGTTGATCAAATCCTGTTTCCATCTCTCATTCTCTGTTTCCCTTCGCCTTCATCTTACAAAGTAAACATGCGGCATTTTCACATGAAAACAAAAGAAAAAAATGGAAACACCTAACTAGAGAAAAGTAATAAATGGTAAAACTAAGTGACTGACCCTTTTCTGCTTCTCTACGACTCTGTTCCTCCGCTCCTCTTCTGCTTTAGCGGCAGCTTTGGTGCCCTCCAGCAGTTTCTTGTCTGATTTGATCTTTCTGATTTTCTTCCTGGAGCCAGGCTCTTCCCCTTCATCTTGCTCCTCCTGCACACCAGAATAAAAGCTCAGTAAAAGATTTGGTTTAAATTTGTCTTAGTTTTGCATATCCATAAACATCTTCTACAGTTAAATTAAATTAAAAGACATCAAAAATTTCCACAATTTTTGGGAGGCCTAACAACATTTATGTTCAGTAAATTATTACATTTTTTATTTATTTATTAAAGTCTTTGAGTCTTTATATGATTTACCGTTCACTTCAACATATTCAGCGATTAAGTCAATTTTGTATTTGATTTATCTGACAAAGCAACATAAATGCTTAGTTAAGAACTCATTTTTTTTAATTGGAAAGCAAGAGAAAGAGAGTGTGTGTGTGTGTGTGTGTGTGTGTGTGTGTGTGTGTGTGTGTGTGTGTGTGTGTGTGTGTGAGTGTATGTGACCAAAGTGGTCCATGATAATGTTCAGTAATAATATAAGCATGTGCACGCAATGATGCATGTATGCGGAGTCACAGGCAATGCTATGCTTAAATTTGCATTAGTTCATAGTTGTATGCCATTTTTTTTCCAGCTGAATTACATGAGAGGGCAAAGCTGGTGTTTCTCATGTGGATTTGCAGTTCACCTACTAGTATCTGTTCACATATCGTCGGTGAAACTAAAAAACCTCGTATCTCAATTTTGGTAGTTTTGAGAAAAATGAAAAATAAACTATTTTAATAATTAACCGCGTTTACAACAATTGATTAACTATGATGATTATGTTGTTCAAAACATTGCAAGTTTAGTCCTGCATTTTGCTAAAATTACTTCTTTTTTTTAATACTTGAAAGAACCAAGATACAAGGTTTTTGTCCTTAAGCAGATCTGAATTTGGGACTTACGAGTTTTTCATCTATCTACACAACCTCATTTACCCCAGAAAGAAAGTCGTTAGAGATACGAGCTTTTGGTGGAAGGTGGCAGGAAAAATTAGAGCTGACTATGTATCTAACTCAAAAACACAAAAAATCGAGATACAAGGTTTTTGAATTTCACCGACGATATGCTGCATTTTCTTTGACTACTTGAAGTATTTTCCATAACTAACATATCACTCGAGAGAGAGAGACAGAGAGAGAGAGAGAGAGAGAGAGAGAGAGAGAGAGAGAGAGAGAGAGAGAGAGAGAGAGAGAGAGAGAGTAGGTCAGCAAATAATGCATGAAAAAAAAATGTACATTAGCCTATAGGCTGAAGTGTTCATTCCCTACGATATTCTATGGACTACCCAGGATTGGGAGGCTTCGCCTCGCGTTGCCTTTCATGAGGCGGTCGCATAGGGAAAAATCCAACTCTGACCTCCTACAAAAAAAAAACAAAAAAAAAAAAAAAAAAAAAACATATCACTCAGTATTGTTGCACTAAATCTCAAGCCCTGCCATTACTCACCTCGTTCTCATCCGATGAAGTGTCCATCTTTTTAATCCTCTTCCTCTTTTTCCCCTTGTCTTTCCCCTTCCCCTTGCCTTTGCCTTTCTTTCTGCCCTTTTTCTTCTCAAAGTCCGAGTCATCTGACATGTCGTTGCTGCTGACATCATCGCTGTCGACCACGCTGTCACCACCATCATAGTCGTCGTCGTCGTCGTTATCGGAACCTTTATGTTTGTCACCGTCGTAGCTTTCATCATCTGAATCTCTCTTCCGTTTCTTCCTATAAAAAATAAATAAACAAACAAATATAAAAAGTCTCCTTTATGATTAATTCCATTAACTTTATAAACCATATGTTGTTTTCGTTCCCCAGCTTAACACTCAGGGGGCACACCAAGTGCCATGTGAACATTTCGCATGGCCTTGAGTGGGAAGATTACGTGTATGGCTGCTTTTAAAGGGCCCCGCCACATGGGCGGCCATACTCCGACTTCAGGGGAATAAACCATATTATTCATTAACCAATTAAAGGCTGTGCTTCACACATCCAGCTTCAGTCTTATGCCTATTGGCCACTGCAACAACCATGTTTTGCCTAGAGTGAATGCCCTTGGTAGATGCTTGAGTACTGACCAAACAAGGGAATAACTCTTCAATAACCCTATTTGAGGCCACTAAATGGCTGCCTTTCGCAAGAGTGAATGCCCTTTTCAGTACTGACCAACAAGGACTTCACTGTCACTGTCAAGGGAGTTAATAACCCTAGTTGCAGTGGCCAATAAAACTGTGACGTCTGAAAGGCATAGATGTGATTAAATACTATTGTTTACGTGAATCTGATGAAATCCTTCGTGTTTTGTTCACTTTATTCACATAGATCCCCATACAGGAATCTTACATGATTCTGATCATCAGATTCGTGTTTTATCCTTCATGCTTCCTGCAGACCTGCCTACCCCCAATTTCTTTTTTAGGTACTCCACGAAATAAAATTCCGTACTTTTTCTCAAAATTCCGTATTTTGCAAGGAGACCCAAAAACGGAACATTACAGAACATTAAACCGCCATGCGAAATCATGAAAAACACTCGATTTTGATCGATCTTAGAAGACCTTAAGTTCAAATTTTTGCCGTATTAATTTTCCATTTACCGTACTGCAGTACTGGGGCTCAAAATCGTGTAAAAAATACGGAAAAATCGTATGGGTAGGCAGGTCTGTTCCTGCTTATCAAACATTCTGTAGCATATTATCATGGCCATGTCAACTTTTAAATGTTAACAAGTTCTTATTATTAAATCGTTTCTATTGAATTAAGAGGAATAGTCTGATAAAAAAAAAAGTGTACTTTTAAATTTACACAATTACGCAACTGTCTTGACATGATAGTTGATATTATTATCCTAACACATTACAAACCATTCAAATGTGGTATGCAATTCACTTTTCAAAGGAGCCCATTTAAGTGTATACAGTGATGTCCCGAGGCCCCGGTCATAGGCCATTGACCTATTAAAATTGAAAATGCCCTGTTGTGTTCTCCCCTGTTAGGACAAATGTCTGATTACAATTTTAACACTGGCACACTTTGTCCTATTGGTTTCTCTCATCTCAGGGCAGTTTGTCCTATCACTTCTCTATCCTCTGTGCATCACTGTGTATACGCTCACACAGACAGACACACAACACACAACTAACCCTTTCTTTGGTTTGATGTCGATGTCGGACCCACTGTCTGAAACCTTGGCGTCGAGAAGCTTACTCTTGAAGTTGAGGCGTCTGCGCACTGCCTTGGGCTCAAAGTCTGAGTCAGAGGTTTGGTCCTCCGTGGGCAAACCCTCTTTCTTCTTCTTTGGTTGCTCCTCCTCCCCAGGGGGCTGCTTGGCTTTACGTTTTCTCACTGCTCCGATGTCTGCAACATTGAGATGCGTGATCAATGCTAGCAGCATTCTATTCAGTATAAAATTATCGAAAAGACGAAATAACAACAGACTACAGAGCAAAACGACAAGGCAAAAAGATAGCCTAAACAAACACATAGGTGCTTCCACAAAATCTTGGAAAACCTGAAAGGCAGGGGTCCAGGGGACACCTAATCCACGGTAGGGTACAGGGACAGCACCCCTGTTGGGGGGGGGGGGGGGGGGTGAAGGGGAAAGAGAACAAAAAGAAACTGAAAGAAAGAAAAAAGACGGGACAGATTTGACAATCTCTCTTTGAAGCAAAGTGCAATGTTAAGTCATGACATGGGCAAGTGGTGGTAAGTCATGACATGGGCAAGTGGTGGTAAGTCATGACATGGGCAAGTGGTGGTAAGTCATGACATGGGCAAGTGGTGGTAAGTCATGACATGGGCAAGTGGTGTTAAGTCATGACATGGGCAAGTGGTGGTAGATACAAAACATGCGAAGAAGAAAAAAAGAAGTTGCTCCTTAACCCCTTGAATGCCAGAGAAAATTTAAGAAAAATCCATTGGGCAAACCATGCCACGAGAAAGACAACTGATAGAGCTAATCTGGCAAAATTTCACCTGAGCATTATTTTCTTGTTGTGGGTTTATCGTCTGACAATTGTCTGAAAAATGATGTTCATAAAAAGCAAGAAATGAATAAAAATGGGCCAAATGTTGCACTGTGTATTGTTGTTTATACAAACCCCTATTTTACGACCCTCTGTTAAGCGACCACCTCTCATTTGAGACCGGATTTGTTGGCACAGATGCATTTTACTATGTAAACGACCTCTCTTAAACGACTTCCTCTAAAACGCGACTCACGACCGCCATTTTGTTGGTTTTTACGACCGTTGTTGTCGTCTGCATAGACTTCGAGCAAAGGGAAACCACGGTCAAGGGCCTGAAAGCGGAGTCGCTTCCCTTGTTGTAGAAGATGGCGGAGAGCGTAGGAAAAGCACGAAAACCACTGACTTTGAAAAAGAAAACCACTGACTTTGGACGAGAGTGGAGGTGATTAAAAGAAGTCGGCAAAGTGAAACTGTAATATCGATTGCACAATCCTATGGAGTTGGAAAGACCCAAATCCAGTTTTAATATGTCATTGTATGTGTGCATGAAGAAGAGAGTATGAACTGTGCTGAACTTTTTTTTTTCTACGGCTGCCAGTGAAAATCTCCGTCATACGACCCCTCCAATTTATGACCGATTTTTCCGGACATTAGTCTTAAAATAGAGGTTTGTCTGTATATCAAAGTGTCACCTGATTCACTGCTGCTGGAATCGTCTTCCTCCTGTTTGTCATCAGCAGCAGCTTCAAGGTCCTCATCAAGTTCGTCAAACATGGCTGCCTTGGCCAGTTCGTTTTCCAGGTCCGCATTATCCTCTTGCATCTTCTTCTTCTTCTTCAAATTCTATTGAAAGCAAAATAACATTTAATTCAATTATTTTACCTGTTTTGAAGCTCTTGTGTGCATTTTCACTTACATTCGTTCATTTTGAAATGGTTAACGTAATTTTCGGACTACAAGGCGATATTTTTTTCTCCCATTTCGACCTATGTGCCTAAGTCAAATCATGGGAAGATAGAGGCAATGATTGCCGTGCTCAGTCCAGTCTAGACATCAAAAGTGGTCACCAGTCGCCGATATGATGAATAATCACGTTAAAATGCTTCAAAATCTCTATTGTCGTCCGAGATACCATCCAACAGATGCCATAACCCTTCAATGGATGTAAAAAGCATTGTTGTAGAGCTTAAAATTGTTGTAGAGCTTAAAATACCATAATTCTACCAGTTTTTGCGAAGAAAAATGCAAACACACCAACAGGAAGTCGCACAAATGGAACTTTGATGATTTGAAAGGGGAGCAAACTCTCGTTTATCACAGTAGGTTTTCTCAGCTCCTTTCACTTTCAGTTCATGCCTTTTGTTAACACTCGTTACCAGCATAAACCAATGTAAAGTGTTTTATCCATTAGGCTTACATTGTTTTATGGTGGTATACCACTTGTAAGGTCTTTTCCTATCCATAACCACAATCTATTATAAAGATATTTGCCTCTGTTAAAAGAAATAGCTTGAAAGTGAAACAATTAGCTCTCTGTTGAAAACTAAAAGGAGCCAGAATGAGGGGAATTCGTGTACTGTGTTATGACATCAGTAATGGCGGTCGGCAAGCATACGGGCTTCGAATTTTGACTTTATTTTGCATGGTGCGCATGCACCATAAGTGTGCCCCAGATAATCATCACCTACACAAATCTTATTACTCACATACTAACTTCTTTACTTTCCACCTCACATCCACAAATTAGGTTAAAAAATTAAAAAAAGATTAATGACAATATTTTCATCCAGTTTTATATACCTTCATGGCTGCAATAAACGACTAAGCATACCGGCAGCAACAGGTGCATAGTTTCTGAAAAGCATTTAAAAGAAGAAAGAAAATAAACTTGCAGAACTACTTTTAAGTTTCTAAACCTTTTATTGTAATTTACATAGGCACACAGTTCGAATGTACTTTACCTCTGAAGTCTTTAAAGCATCATCACTGTCATCCATGTCTTCATCTTCATGTTCATCTCCATTGTTATCCTCCTCCGATGAATCTGATGACTCCTCTTCGTTTTTCTTCTTCTTACCTATAAACAGAAAAAGCACAGTTCCTTTCTGCATAATGTGTGCTGTTGCGTACCCATCCAAACTCCGATCAAATGAAATATATCCTCTTTCCAGGCATGGCACTGGAGGGAAAGCATTTTTCTCTGAAAATATTTTAGGAGCTCAGATGTCTCTTGGTATGATCAATGGGTAAAGAGCCCTCAGGCATGAAAGTGGATGAAGATCAAAAAAGAGGAGATTTTTTCAGCCGAGAAATCCTTCAACCCGGATTTTGACCTAACGTCAGAACGTTCAACAACAAAAATTTCCAACCGAGTTTTCACAGAATGTTCCCCCCAAAAAATGTTCCCGCACAAACATCTTTCAGGCATCAAACAATGAGATGTCCGCAGCCCAGAAATCCTTCCACCTGGATTTTCGCTGGGCGGGGGGGGGGGGGGGGGGGGGGGGGGGGGGGGGGGGGGGGGGGGGGGGCATTCCAAAAAAAAAATAAAAAATTCTAACCGAGTTTTCACCTAACTCACGTCAGAAGTTTTGTTCAGCGAGGAGAGGGTGGCTAATCTATTCCGAAAATTTGGTCGGCACAAATATCATTCCACCCACATTTTCAGCTAACATCGCTACTTCGCAAGTGAGTGAGCTAAAGCGACTTCCGGTTAACCAGTTTCAGACTCGCCAAATAGAGACTTGTAGATAAAAGAATACGGCAAGATCGGTCCTTTACTTCTATACAAACATTTTTGGAAGAAAACAAATTTCCGCAGATTTCTTTTTTTCCCCACATAATTTTTGAAAAAATTAAGCGGATTTTCCGCTAAACGCCAAATTCTTTCATGCCTGAGCCCTTTATGTGATCAGGGGGCAATTTCTCTTGAACTGAAGATGATACATAAAATTGTTTTTAAAAAATTACGTAAATGGGCATCTCCTCTTATATTCGTTTTGTCTAAATTTCATTTTCTCTGAAAGCAGGAAAATGCCATGCCTGTCTTTCATGTCAATATTTTTAAAGGCTAAGCAATGACTGCTCAGAACCAATATTTGCAAACCGAATATATGAGCAGTAAAAATCACAATGAATTCATATGCTATCATAATAAAATTTAAAAAAACCACATATAACATCACGCATTTAATTTTGTAATAATTTTTTCAACAATATGTAATTAAAAACTCAATCAATATAACAATGCTTTTTATTGTCAAGAGCAACATTAGTAAATCCTTATTCTTTCATAATTGAAAAAAGTTTTTTAATATAATTAAATATTAAAAAAATTACCTAAATACTTCATCCTGAGAACCCCTGCAGAATAATAGTGACTGTAAACATAGTGAACGGAAATCAACATTATTGTAACATTCAATTTCAATTACATTCATAACATTTATATGTCAAGATTTGATAAGGATTCTATAAAATAAAATAAACCAAAAAAACATACACATAACAAAAATACATTCACATTTATGTTAATATAAGTGAAAACTTTGATGAATAAATCAAACCAATAAAAAAAATGTTTCTGAACTAAATTACCACAAAATGCAAACACAAACTATACAAATACATTACAATACCATACCTTTCTTTTCTTTCTTCTCTGCCTTGCCTTTACTCTCTTTGCTCTTCTTCTTGGCTTTTTTCTGTGAAATATCATCACCATCATCAGCTTCACTGTCATTGCCGCCCTCTTCGCTCTTATCTTTGTTAGCTCCATCTTCCTCACTGTTCTCAGATTCATCATCATCTTTCTTGCTTTGTTTTCTTTTCGCTTTGCCTGACTTCTGGGATTTTTCTTCAAGATCTTCATCTTCCGCTGCTTCAGAGTCTTGTTTTTTCTTGGACTTTTTGTCAGGCTTTGTCTCGTCTGAATCATCTTGTTGGTCATCGTTTTCTTCTTCATCTTTCTTTGGTTTATTCTTGCTCTTGCCTTCTAACAAGCCTGAGACTTCTTTCGCTAGGTGTTCAGCTTCTTCTTCGGAAGTCAGGTCCTCTTTGGCTTTTTTCGTGGTCTTTGTTTGCTCCGTTGCCCCATTTTTGTCGTCCTCATCGTCATCTTCATCATTGCCATCTTCATCGTCGCCTTCACTTTTGTCGTCTGCGTCGGATTCTTCTTCATGGCTCCGTTTCTTCTTTTTGGTTTTCTTTGATGCACCTTTCAGCAAGTTTGATACCTCCTTTTCAAGGTTATCCGCTTCTTCCTCAGAATCTAGATCTTTTTTGGACTTTTTCTTGGGCTTTTTCCCTTCTGTCGCCTCATCATCATCCTCATTTTCATCATCATCATCTTTGTTTTTCTTCTTTTTCTTTTGGTTCTCGCTTGTGGCTTTCGTCACCTTTGAGATTTCCTTTTCCAGGCGTTCAGATTGTCCCTTGGAGCCCGACTCTTTCTTTGCTTTCTTCTTAGGCTTCTTCTCTTCCGTTGCAGAATCTTCTTCATCTTTGGAAACATCTTCATCGTCATCATCATTTTCAGAGTGGTGTTTTTTCTTGTCTGTGGATGTTTTAGATTTGGATTTCTTGTGCCGCTTGGTCTTCTTCGCATCGCCGGACTCTGCTGAGGAGTCTTCACTTGCTGATCCATCAACCTTCTTGTTATCTGATGATTTTTGTTCTGCACACAGATTACATTTTTGGGGTAAAAATAGACTGCACTTTTAAAAATGTCTTACAATTTTTAATTACATAATGACGGGTCTAGATGGCTCACTAATAAAACAAACACGTGATATAATTCATGCACAATACTATTTTGTCTCACTGGTTCCCTTTAAAATAAAAAAAAAGTCATGAACGAAACATTTGCACATGATCTTAAACTAGTTAAAGAGTTAAATGATACAAGCAACATAGGCCAACATCTTTTTTCCGATTTATATACTTTCTTTTCTCTCTGATAACATTTCTCTGCAGCAACTGGCCCTGTGCTTTCCATACAGATTCCCATTCTAAGAGTTAAAGTTGTACTCCCCCTCAAAAAAAAAAGAGAGAAAAAGAGAAGCAAATACAATGGAACCTCCCTTTTAAGACCTTGAAAAATCATCCAAAATAAGGTCTTAAATGGGAGGGAGTTGCATAAGGGAGGTAATTGTAATACTTACAAAGAAGGGCAATGTCTCAGAGAAGTAGGGAGGGAGTCTTATAGTAGGGGGTCTAATAAGGAAAACACTTACGTTCCAATATGCCAACATAAAATGACGAAAATAAAAGTCAACTAATTTCAACTTGCTTTATCTTTAGATTTGCTTGGACCAAACTATTAGTACTCTAATAATATGCTGACGACACAAATTGGCAGAAAGGTCAACAACTCACGTTTCCTCTTCAATTTCAACTTGCTTTTCCTCTTGGCTCGTTTCCGTTCTTCCTCCTCCTCGTCCGAGCTGTCAAACAGGTCGGAGCTGGACTCACCCTCACCCTCTGCATCATCAGCTTTCCCGGTTTCCCCCTTGTTGCCACTGCTCCTTCTGCCTGGATGTTTTCCCTTCGATTTCTTGCTCTTGGATGGGCTGCTTCCACCCTCTTCCGATTCTTTCTTCTTTCTTTCCTTTTTCCCATCTACGTTTTTCTTAGAGGCCTTTTTCGGTTTTTCAGAGTCTGACTCGACATCTGACAAATCAGATGCTTTTGTATCCCGTTTCTTTCTCTTAGATCTTTTCTTTGAAGGAGATTCCTTAGCTTTTTCACTCTCACTCTCAGCTTCAAGATCGTTGGGTTCAGTTTCAGGTGTGTCTAATGACACTTCAGGTAGCAACTCACTTTCTGCGTCATCTTGATCTTCTTTGCCTTCCTTAACAGTTTCCTGTTCAGCTTTTTTACCGCCTACTTTTTTAACTTTGTTGTCTTCTGCTCCCGTTTTAGCTTCAGTTTCTTTTACAGCTTCTTTATCAACTTCAGATTCCTTACAGAACTCTTCTGCCAGTTCTTGGATCAGTTCAAGCTTGGCAAACAAATTTTCTTCCTGTTGACTCAAATCTTGAGAATCGGTAGTAGGTGTGTGGGTTTCTTTATCTTCAGCCTTCGCATGACTGTCTTTGTCAGGTTTTTCCTCTGCTTTTTCCGTTTCAGATACCTTTATTTCCGATTTGTCTTCAATTTTTTCCTTCTTTTCTGAGTCAGATTCTTCGACTTCTCGCATTTCTTCCATGCCTCCTTTCTCATCTGGTTTGGATTTTGTCGATGCAGACTTCTCTTCACTTTGCTCTTTTTTTACCTTAACAGAAGGTGACTTTCCACTGTTGTCATCTACTTCCATTTCCTCTTCATCCTCACTACTTTCACTGTCCTCATGACTGCGCTTCTTCTTCCTCGATTTGCCCACTTTCTCCTTTTTCTTTCTCGACTCCATTTCTTCGTCTTCTGAACCGTCTGTTTCTTCTTTAACTTTTTTACTGACTTTGCCTTTTTGGGACGCCTTTGCTTCGTCTTGGGAAGAACTGTCTTGATGTCCTTTTTCCTTGCTGTGTTTCTTCTTCTTGGTTTCTTTATCGCTTTCTTCATCTTCTGAACCGTCTGTTTCTTCTTTAACCTTTTTACTGACTTTGCCTTTTTTGGACGCCTTTCCTTCGTCTTTGCCTTTTTGGGACGCCTTTGCTTCGTCTTGGGAAGAACTGTCTTGTCCTTTTTCCTTGCTGTGTTTCTTCTTCTTGGTTTCTTTATCGCTTTCTTCATCTTCTGAACCGTCTGTTTCTTCTTTAACTTTTTTACTGACTTTGCCTTTTTGGGACGCCTTTGCTTCGTCTTGAGAAGAACCGTCTTGTTGTCCTTTTTCCTTGCTGTGTTTCTTCTTCTTGGTTTCTTTATCGCTTTCTTCATCTTCTGAACCGTCCGTTTCTTCTTTAACTTTTTTACTGACTTTGCCTTTTTGGGACGCCTTTCCTTCGTCTTGGGAAGAACTGTCTTCTTGTCCTTTTTCCTTGCTGTGTTTCTTCTTCTTGGTTTCTTTATCGCTTTCTTCATCTTCTGAATTGTCTGCCACTTCCGTACCTTTGCTACCACCTTTCGCTTTCTTCTTTTCCTTCCTCTTTCTTTGATGATCAGAATGATCCGATTCTTCTTCCTCTTCTTCTTCTTCTTCAGTGTCTACCGCTTTCCTGCGTCTTTGCTGTTCTCTCTTTTTCTCCTTCAATTTTTCAAGTTGCTTTCTTTTTTTACCCCCTTTCCCTTTCCTATTTTCACGCTCTTCTATTTCTTTGCGTCTCTCTTCTTTCTCTTGGGCTCTCTTTTCTCTGGCCTCTTTATCAGCCAGCCTCTTGTCTTTGGTCTTTTCCTCGTCTTCGTTTTCAGTCTGTTTTACACAAGACCTACTATTGGAACGCGAAGACGGTTTAGAACTGGACGGTTGCGGCACATCCTCATTAGTATCACCATTGCACAATGACTTTGAAACTGAAGCAGGTTTCAAGTCAAAGTCACAGTTGTTCTGACCTAGAACCTCTCCAAAAGAAGCGAAGAATGTCTGCAGTTCTGTTTTCAAAGTTTTGGCACACAGCTGCTTCCTTTCGGAACTAGTTGAACCAGGGGGTAGAGACAGGAGAGTCGCTGCCGCTTCGCTTTCAGACACATTGCTTCCAACAGCCAGTTTAACCGTGTAAAGCACGTTCTGTAGCTTGTCGGCGTACTCGGACAGTTTTTCTGTCACTGATGTCATATTGTCTTCGCGCAAGTCCAAACTTGCGACCAGGGAGACCAGAAGGGATTTGGGGTCCGACTGATTGCGAGCGGTAGAGGATCTGGATCTGGAAGGCATGGGCCTGGGGCTGTCGCTGGCCGACTCAGCTGCGTGGGAGGAATTCCCTTTGCTGGACTGCACGGCATTCAGCACGGTCTGGCACTGCTTCCTCAGGTCAGCCAGAGGGGCCGGGTCGCAGCAGTAGCAGTCCCATTTGTCACCCTCCGCTGAAATTAAAAGAAAAAAGTGTGTTCCCCATACATTTTATTTCAATACATTATTCCTTGTTTTTCTCATCCAAATTGAGTGTATTCATAGTCAACAAACTTAATGACAATTTCTTTTTCTTTTTTTAAATAGGATCTTGGTTATAATCAACATTCTTCTGTGACATAATAACAGTTTTGACAAAGATGTATTCCTCGATTTCTTGCATTGAACATTTTCAGAGAAGCAACATTCTGTTATTTGGGAGAAAGAGATATGGATAGGATTATTTTACTAAAACTGAAAGCAGACTTAAATTGAGGATCATAAACATGAGGAAGGTGACTAAAGTACATATTTGCACAGGCTTCATACAGATATCTGCAGCAACTGAAATGAAAAACTGGGAATTAACTATCAAGTTTACTGACTTGATTTTTGTTATGCAGAACATCGGCAACCACATTCAATGAAACTTGAAAGCTTCCTAAGGCATTCCTTTACATTTTGCCATTAAATATGATTAATTTATTAGTATTTTTTTTATAAATTAACAATCTCAAAGTCTTTTCAGATGTTTGTGATCATCAAACATCATAAACAAAATGTGTGTGCAGGGTAGGACAGTAACTTTTTTGGCAACTTGCCCTGGGGGCAGGTAGACACATTTTTTTTACCTGCCCCCCAGTTTTAGCCACCTGCCCGATAAATGAATGTGCCATGAGTGAAAAAGCTAGTAGAAAGAGTCTTCATGATTGGCCATCCTGTCACACAGCTCCTCGAGAATGACATTAAAAAAATAATTCACCCATGATAAGCAAGCTGCACCCACACGAACTCTTTTTTCCATTCTGGTAGAAAATTCCTCTTCCGTGTGTTCTTCTCATACTCCTTCTCAGCCTTCCGTTTTTCACCCACACTCTGTTGTTTCTGTTTCGTGGATGACCTCACAAAACCCAACAGTGCGTGCGTGTGTGCGTGTGTGTGCATGCGTGTGACTGTGTGTGTGCATGTGCGTGTACGTGTGTGAGTGCAGGTATGTGTGTGTATGCATGCCTGTGTGATGCATGCAGGTTTCCCCTAAAGACAATAGGGTTTCGGATAAGGAAAACATGTCTAACACATGTCAAAGCAAAACATGTCATGCTGTGCTAACATAAAAAACAAAAAACAGACAAATCTCCTACTCACTGATGTCAGTGAAGGCCCTCCTGCCAAAGTTGCGCATGATACAGCCTTTGCAGAAGGCATGGGGACAAAAATCGCAAATCGTCAGTTTCCCTCCCTCCCCACACCAACTGCACTGCTCGTCCATCCCATCCTCATCCTGCATTATCTTCCCGCTCCCAAGGAAATTGTGGCATTTCTGGAACAACAAGAAGAACCACTGTAATAATTCATTCTCTTAAGTACTCGCTGGTTTGGTCTAAACACACACACACACACACACACACACACACACACACACACACATGTAAAACCTTTTACAATATTTTTCAACTTTCATATTTCCTGTTCAGTGTCAAATATTTTTTCAAAGTGATGCTGTCCATTGTTGTGTGATTTCTCTTCATTTTTATCAGGATAATTGCCTGTTAGTTTTACAACCCTTCAGCATTCAGGATGAGAACCTATCTCCAGAGTTATTGTTCTTTGCATTTCCCAAGTTTCTCCAGAGTTATTGTTCTTCGGAGACGCAGAGGCGTGCAATACTAGGCGTGTGACAGCCTGTCGTATCCCACACTCACCCTACAGATCATGACTTTGAGCTCCTTGTGTTTCTTGACATTCCCCGATTTCCACGGGTTGATTTGGCGTCCACATGATGTGCAGAAAAGGTTGTCCAACACCTTGGAGGAGCCTGCTGCAAAGCAAATGATAAGCGGCATGTGTAAGTAGGATAGTTTTGTGGCAAACAACCCCCCCCCCCCCCCCCCCCCAATCAAATTTTCTCACTGAAAATTTCCAGAGATTGAGAAGCCTCCTAGAAATAGAATCCTATTGATTTCTGCAAGAGGGGGCAGTGGGTGGATGCCTCGTGCCTCCATATGGGGAGCTGGACGACCCCACCCCCTCCACAAGTCTCTCCCCGTGGGGATACCGGGTGGGGGTGGGGTGGGTGTCTTTCGTAAAAATAGTTTCCCCACCTTCTGCAAGTTCTGTGCTTGCAACTTTATCTAATCTGCCACTCTCTTTGACTCTTGCCTTTTCCCTTTGCTTTCAATGATCTACTATTTTTCTGACTTATTGGCCCATTCTCCTGCCTTTCTTCCCAAAAAAATTCTCCTTTGAGCTCCTCCGAAATCGGAATGTGTCGGCTGTACGCAGCGGGGAGACCGTTGAAAATTGAAAACCGGACACATTAACTTATCCATTATGGTCATATGGCCTGGGAATGCAGAAGAAGAAGAATTTCTGCAAGAGCCATGACATTTTGTCCTATTGACTTTGTTGTTTCAGGACTCTGTCCTATCATTTTTCCCATCCTCAGTGCATGGCCCATGTTATTTGTTATTCATCATTTTGTCCACAGTTAAAAAAGCATTAAAATCTGATACTTTCACTAGTTTCAGGCAGAGTAATAATTATCTGCTTCAGGTGAACATAGATAATCAATGTTAACTGCTCGAGAGTGCTAAATGTTGTTTACATACATACAGGGAAAGCTTTTGTTTGTGTTACACCACTATCACAGTATCAGTGTGAAAGATGCTATAGCTGACATAAGTCACATTCAGTCAAAAAACAAAACAAAATCATTCTTAAAACTCCTCAAGACTTGACTCTTTTCAAGAAATGAAATAAATCACTGACAATAAATTGTGTATGACGCATTATGCCATCACACCATGAATCAGTTCAGAAAACAAAGAAAATAAAGTTTTAAAATGTTTCTATCTTTGCATTTTGAAACGATCAAATGAAACATGTAATATGTATACAATCTGTGCAAAACATTTTTACGTTCCCGTACATCATCCAGAGATACAGTTTGTGCCAGTTTTCATGAAAAAGGGGTTTCTTGTTTGGACGATGTCAATGGACTGTCCAGCACTTCGTTGACTTACAATTTGAAGTGGCAGGCCTACTCTCACTCGCGTTGTCATCGTCAGCTTGATCAGAAAGCCTAACAAAAATGTTTTTCTGACCTTTGTCTGGTCGAGGCTTCTTTTGGGTGGCATTTTCGCTTACTAGTATTATTTCTTTTTATTAACAATGATTGATTGAATGAATAGCAGAAACAAAACGTGTGTTGATCGTCTGCAAATCGCTAAAGACATGGGAGTTGTCCCCCTCCTCAAAATTCCTGGAAAAGACCAATAAGCTCTTCGGTCTTCGCCTACTTTCAGTTATGCCTAGAACATGTGTATTCCGTAAAAAAATGATGTTACTACTGGGACTGCTTTACGATCGAGAGCCGATCGGTGAAAAACGTAAGTTGCAATGTCCGCGAGTTACGTAAATCAATCGGTCAAAGACCGCCAGCGTTGAATTTCAATCGGACAAATGTCCGGATGGAGGGTAACACGTCCGGTCAAAATCTATGGCAATCGGTTGACGGTCGATGCCTCAGAACATGATTGCTTATGTAGAGTTCAGCAGTGGAGGGTTGCCAGAGCTGGCTGACTCTTTACCACTTAAGGTTCAATTTGATTCTCAAGTCAGAACCAGAAATAAAAGGGTATTATGCGAGTAGGACTAGGAGTTAAGAATGAATAGCATAAGCAGAATGCCACCAGATCAATGAGAAGATGAAAGTAAAAATAATGATTAGGCATTTGACATGGCGCGTGTGTGCGCGCGCGTGCAAGTGTATGAATAAATTACCTCCTGCATTTCCATCTGTTTTTGGTCTTGTTCTCCTTGACATAGGCTTGAACTCTGGACCTTTAAACACAGGCTTCTTTTCTATAACAGCCTCCGGATATACCACAACTGTTCCTGTGAAAACAAAGAAACAAAAAAAATGACATAGCAGATAAGCTTTTTTCTTGATCAGTTTTTGCCGTAATAATTAGTACAGAATCATGTGCATAACTTTGTATTCTAACTGCTTTTTAATTTAAAAGATCTCAAAACAGAGTACCATACATTCTTTTATTTTTGTTATTATATATTTTTTAAGGTCTTGTCTTCAGTAAGTTTTCATTCATTTGTTTAGAAGCATAAAATTGACAGTATTTTGTGAGAACTGAAGAACACCCTGAAGCAACGCACATTAGATTGATTCTACAATGAAAACCATGGTGATTTTTTTTGGTAAGCTTACTCTTAAAACAAGACAATCTGCTGAATTTTTACACAGATGTGATTTTCTTTTGCAGATATTTTTTCTATTTCCAGTTCACATAATGAGGTTCAGCAATATTAAGATAGAAATTCAACAATTTAAGCAATCAAAATACTTACACACCTGTATAAAGACGTGACAAGAATACCGTATTTTACGGACTACAAAAAGTACAAGGCGATACGTTTCCCCCCAGACTGAGACTCCTGCGCCTTATAATGTGACTGATAACATAGTAAGAAAATAAAGTAACAAAATCAGAGTTCTGTGTTAAATTTGGAGGGGGTGCCTTATCTTATATATATTTTCGAAATCTGTGTGTGTGTGTGTGTGTGTGTGTCCCTTATGCACGGCCAGAGTTCTCAACCGATCGACACCAAATTTGGTATCAAGCATCCTTGGCACCCTCCGAAGGTCATGCCGTCCTTACTTTTTGGAAACCTCCGCCAAGGGGGCGAAGCACAAAGGGGTCGAACCGAGCGCGACGCGTGAGAACTCAAAGTGTGAAGTGCATAGTCCTTAAACCTATGTCTCATGTGCGAACCGAGCGCGAAGACTCGAAGCGCAAAGCGCGGAGTCATTAAACCTATGTCTCATGTGCCAAGGGTTGCACAGAAGTCGAAGCGCTAGTAGTCCATAAAATATGGTACTTACTGTACAATGCTCTAAGTTTTACACTAAGTTTTCTTTATTTTAAAATACTGTGTGGAGCGTTATTTAAAAGCACCTTATTTAGTTATTAGTTACTAAGTCCCAAAAATACAATACAAATGGTGTATTTTCAGTTTCTTTAAAATTTGTGCTTCAATTAAATTATCAAAATGTGGTGGTTTTTTACTTCAAAAATCATAGTATGATTTGCCAAGACACAATAACAATACAAACCTTCTGGTAATGGTGGGATGACATCAGAATCGTCGTCAGATATGATTTCTACAACATTGTCATCCATGTCTGCCTCTATCCCATTCACATCTTGATGGTCTTCATTCTTGGGTGGAAAACTCAGCTTGACTTTCAGTGACATATTTCTTTCTGCAACAGATCATATGGCAATATATATAAAAAATGTTTTGTTTTTCACCCGACGAAGGCCACAATAAATCCCGGCCGAAATATTGGTAAATATTAAAATAATATATGCGCCTGTTGTGTGCTTTTCAAGTATAAATGTTCTCTCCAATTACATAACTGCTTTTTATTATGTTAATTGCTAAAAACACGCACACACAGTGACCAGGGCTCCCAGGGACCCCCATTTGGGCGTCTATGAAGCACTAAAATTCTACAGGACCCTCTAAAAGAATGTGCAGGGGGTCCCAGGGACGCACTAGAAAAAATCTTTTTAGCATTCGCTATGCCACTGGGACCCTCTATCCCGCCTCTGGAACCCTCTATACTGTAAGTGAAGGAGTCCCTGGGACCCCTTGTTTTGCGGGACGATTGGGAGCCCTGGTGACACACACATACACAGTGACACACACACACACAGATTGCGCGCGCGCACAGAGAGAGAGAGAGAGAGAGAGAGAGAGAGAGAGAGAGAGAGAGAGAGAGAGAGAGAGAGAGAGAGAGAGATGTACAACAAGTACAACAGTACAGCTCAATACAGGTCCTTATTCCCACTGAAATGGTGTACACCCTTTTTAAAGAACTGGGAGTACAGAAATGTGTGAACTGTCACTGAGTCAGAGTCAGTGTCAGTGTGTGTGTGTGTGTGTGTGTGTGTGTGTGTGTGTGTGTGCAGTGATGTACAGAGGACGGAAAAGCTGTCCTGAGACAAGATAAATCAATAGGACAATGTCCTGGTTTTTGCAGAAATCAATAAGACAAAGTATGCCAGTGTTAAACTTTTAATCAGCCATTTGTCCTGACAGGGGAGAACACAATAGGACATTTTCAATTTTAATAGGTCAATGGCCTATGACCTGGGCCTCAGGACATCACTGTGTGTGTGTTTCTGTGTTTGCATGTATCACATGTGTATGTGTGTGTGTGTGTGTGTGTGTGTGTGTGTGCGTGTGCGTGTGCGTGTGTGTGTGAGTGTGTGCTTCTGTGTTTGCATGTATCATGTGTGTGCGTGTGCATGTGTGCATCTGTGAGTATCTGTTTCCTTTTAAAAAATAGAATGAAAGGATTATCTTCTTCACTGTGCATAGCCATGATAATCAATCCATTGTTGATTTTGCCAAGGACCTATTTAAAACTCTATTCAACAATTGTTATACTTATTTGTCAGTCAGTATATTACTGATACACTCAGTTCACTAATTAATGATCGGGAAGGAGTGATGACATTGTTTCTAAATTCTTTGGTAACAATAGCGCTAGAGCAACGAAAATGGCAGCTATCACTATCACTGTATCAGGACAACAAAACCACACCACGTTTGATTTTGAAGATCGTTTTTATTGGTTTGAGAAACCAAAATGGTGGCAATGTCATCATATTGAATAAACTTGTTCCCGAAGAAGAAGCAGTTTGCCTTGCTCAGGTAACCTATTAACTCTTCTAGCACCAAGGGCGAATACATTCACCCGAGACATCACTCTGCATTGATTCTTACCAAATGCAAAGACATTCACTGCCAAGTACTCTGCCATGTGTTTGTATATTTTTAGAGGTTATGTAACTCAGTTATCATTCTTAGCACCGGTCATCAGTCATTTACACATAAAATTTTGAAATGACCTATTGTTTTTGTAGGCAATAGGTCATGTGACTTATTAAGTAGACCTCGTGTCTGTTAGCAACTTTAAATCAAAAATGATTTTGATTTGTGCTGCAAGTCATAATATTATTGACTTTGGTAAAACAATGTACTATAAATTACTGTTCTTTTATTAATTTACATTGCATACTAACTTTCATTGTGCTCAAGTTGTATCATTTTCCTTACTTTTCTTTTTGACCTATTGTTTTAGAAAAATGACCCATTATACTTTCTTCAAACTGGTCAAATTATGTATGATGTCCCATGCCAAGATTGATCCCTCTAACTGTTCCTTCCGTTAAAACAATGCATGCGCAGTTGAAAAAATAGTTACTCCCCTCCAGTCAGTTGAGATGCAACTAACAACCAAAAATGTAAAAACAAATACATGACGACAGAAAGTAGAACTTCCTACCACCTCCATGACCAGTCTCTACAAACGGTGCAAGAGACAAAGTACCTAGGTGTCAACATATCTCACAATCTCTCAGCTAGGACACCCGGCCACATCAATAATGCTGTAAACAAGGCCAACAAGACCTTAGGCTTCCTTCGACGGAATTTAAAAGTGGGTTTCATCGCTGTGAAGGAAACAGCGTACAAGGCCTTGGTACAACCCACACTTGAGTATGCCGCACCCGTCTGGGACCCACACACTGCCAAGAATATCGGCAAGTTAAAGAAAGTGCAACATCGTGCAGCTCAATGGGTAGTGAACCGCCATCGCCAAACATTGAGCGTGGACAACATGTCTGAGCTGCACTGGGACCGACTGAAAGACAGACGACGATCAGCAAGGCTGGCCACCTTCTTCAAGTACCACCATGGAGAGGTGGCCATCAACACCCAGCACAGGCCTGTCCCCCATCCACCATCATGCCAGACAAGACTGTCACACACAGCAGCATATCTACTTCTGGCAACAAAAACATATTACAGGAAGTTTTCTTTCTTCCCCAGGGCTGTGTGTGAGTGGAACAGCCTTCCATCTGACTCTGAGGCAATAACATCTGCCTCGGTAGAGGTCTTCAAAGCCCAGATTTAACCCCCTCCCTCCCCCTCTCCCCCCCTCTGATACCCTCTTTACCCCTCACCTCCATTTCCCTGGAGCTGATCATCTGGGCAATGCTTACTTCCCAGATTGATTTTTATACCGGAAACCCTTGTTTGTAATGCATCATGTAGTAGTACTAGTAGTAGTACTAGTAGTAGTAGTAGTAGTAAAGGGACTGGTTAAGTCTCGCGGCTTATAAAACATCCCATCCCCCAATTTTTATTTTTTTTTCATTAGTAAATTAGGTTCCATTTGCATGCGAAAAACAAACTATGATTGCAATTTCAATCATCATAATCATAAAACATTTCACTAAAATTTACATTTTTATCAATAACTGTCAATAGGATGACATAGGATGCTAAGAGAAAGAAGAATTGGACCGTGAATGCCAACATTATTTATTAGTCCCCGAGCCGAAGGTTCAGGGAAATATTGTTTCTGTCTGGTCCGTCCAGTGTCCGGCGTGCCTCCGTCCAGCTATTCGTCCGTTTTTTAAAAAAACTATTGTCTATCATCATCAAATTTAGTATACTAGTTTGCAAGATGCAAGCTATCCACTGATGTATTTAGTCTAAACATGGGATAAGCCCGCTGTGCCCTAGGCCCTTTGTGTCACAGGCCCGATATGTCTCACGTCAAAACTATTCAGTCTATCATCATCAAATTTGGCATACTAGTTTGCCAAGATGCAAGCTATCCACTGATGTATTTAGTCTAAACATGGGATAATCCCGCTGTGCCCTAGGCCCTTTGTGTCACAAGCCCGATATGTCCTTCTTTCCGGCCGTCAAAACTATTCAGTCTATCATCATCAAATTTGGTATACTAGTTTGCCAAGATGCAAGCTATCCACTGATGTATTTAGTCTAAACATGGGATAAGCCCGCTGTGCCCTAGGCCCTTTGTCTCACAGGCCCGATATGTACCACTTCTTTCGGGCCGTCCATCCGGCCGTGCGTGCGTCCCGTTTTCAGTTCTCAAAGTTCTCCCCACTGTGTGTACAGCCGACACATTCCGATTTCGGAGTAGCTCGGCGATGCTGCGAGGGGACTTTGCAGCCGCTCGGCGTTGCACTTGTTATTACATTTTCATGAAGGAACAGAAATGGATATTCAGATCAGATCAGATCAGATCAGATCTCCAGGACAGCCAGGCCTCGCTTCATCATATAGAGATTGAAACCCCAGAAATGAAAGGGGATGACCAGCACCCCCACCTCCCTCCCTTCTGGCTAAATAAACAGGCTGTGACCACTAGACAACTGGGGCACTTGTGCCAACTGGTTTACTGTTCTTGTTATCAATGTAAAGCGCACTGAGCTCATGTGAGAAAGAGCGCTATATAAATTCCCATTATTATTATTATTATTACTAGAGTTACTCAGTATCTAGACTAAGTAGTACTTAGTCGTCTTGATTTCTCATTCACTGAGAAAGTAGTCTCGAACTAGTCGAAGAAAATTCATCCAATCCAACTGAGAATATAAAAAAAACCTTCAAATATCACACAAACCAATGCTATTCGTCTTTGCTTCATCATCTAGAACTAGTCTGTATCGCGTATATATCAAAATGAACAAACTAGTGATCAGCATTCGCCTTGGGATGTCATTTTCGAGATTTTGGTTTTCATTGAAACGGAAGTTACGATTTCTGTCCTAAAAATAGCGCAAAACAATGTCTTGAGAAGCAGACAACATATCATCTGCAAAACCGTGTATAAAACGCCTTGGTCTTTTGAACTTATTTAGAAGTAAAAATTATGCATCAAGTCCAGTGTACCTGATTGCCCTCGGCAGTCTCAGCCAGTCCTCTAGATCAAAATTTCCTTACACAAATGTACGACTTTCCGAAGATGGCGGCAAAGCCGCATAATACATCCTACCACGTGACAGGTCTCGTTTTTGAACTCATTACCATAATGTATGTGTCGTGTCGTGCCTAACTCGCATAACTGCCTAGTCTGTGAACTTGGCACTCGGACTGCCTAACTTGTAAACTAACTTTTCAGATGTGCCTAATTAATATTATTAATATACAGACTAGGCAGCCTAATCTGTGGAATAGGCAGCCTATTCTGTTGACTAGGCAGAGTGTCTAGTCTACAGATTAGGCCTAGACAGTCCTTGTTTTTAATCTTCTGCATAACTCCTCTGTATTTTAATTCACACCAAGAATGCAATAGTAATGTCATATATGAAAAGAAGTTTATTGACTTTTTTTTAATTCTATTGTCTGTCTGTCTGTCGATGTCTGTCTATCTGCTGTGGAAAAAAACCCATATTACAATAATAAAGCTATCATTCAGAATCAAATGCAGTAATTGAGAGTTAAAATGCAAGACAAAAATACGACTGTGGTCAAAATCCACAGCAAATACAAATTCAATTAAGAAACAAACAAATAAAAAATACTGAAGTAACAAAGCAAAGAGAAAAATAAGTTACAATACAAAGTGGAATGTATAAAAGCATATTTGCGCTCAACAATCAAATTTATTACAAAACACATTCAAATCTCTTATTTTTACACATTTTTCTTTGAGGGTGGCATTGGTGTGGACAAATAATTCATGACAATATCAAAGCTCATCCAAAATTGAATGAATGCGGCAAGGGACAAAATGCAGTAGTTATAAGAGTGAAATGCAAGAAAAAAATCATGATACGACAGTGGTCGTTGAAAATCTGCACAAATACAAATTAAATTCAGAAACAAACAAATAAAGAAAAACAACAACACTGGAACAAAGCAAATGGAGAGAACAAAATTACAACACAAAGTGGACTATGTTTAATCATTGTGCTCAATAAATGAACGTTGAACAGAAGACATATTTGTTACGTGTTTTGTTTTGCGGATGGCAATGGCTGTGACATGGTGTCCGGTTGTTGTTTTTCGTTTTTGTTTTTACATCAGTTGACACCTCTTTGTTGCGCAATTGCCTTGACATGAGCACTCGGTGCCTGAATCCTTGATTTCCATGCATTGAATCAGTGAAATTATGCAATGCGTCAGAAAGGCAGTACATCCTCTTCATTGATTTCGTCACGAGTAATCATCCACGGTCAACTTACTCACTCATAGCTAGGTATAAGGACAGCGTCATTCTCTTTCAGAGGCCCCACGGTAAGAGTTTCGTTCGTGTTGTTCGGAGCATTTCCGACCGGCTCTGTTCTTGGCCCTTATTGCATCAAATCTGCATTGTCTGATGTAGGAGAGATGCTCTTCCATGCCTTCATCTGCATGTCTGTCCTCATCTGCAGGAGTATCCAGGACCTCAGTGTTTTTGGTGGTTTCATCTTCTTCCAACACTTCCCCGGCTGGGCCTTCACGTTCAGGATCGTTACTTTCAGTTTCATTGGAATCTTCGGTTTGGGCAGTGTTCTGTTGCTTCATTTTCTCCAGAAGCTGTCATTGTAGAGAGAAGCTCAACAAGCTCCTCTTCCTCTTGGGGTATCTCTACATCCTTCGGCAGGCACTAGTGTTTGTTCTAGTCCTGATCGATGTACCCTGTCTGCCACAGCTAGAACACTTCAGATTTCTGTTGCGCGGGGAAGAATTATTTTGTAGCATAACGAAACGGAACCCTTCAGCCCACTGTGATGTATTATTGTCATTTCCAGTCAATGGACGACTGACGGTGCAAACTTAAACAATATAAGAAATACTTGTAATGTCATATTCTACCTAATCGGACGTAAAACCAACCATCAAGCGTGTCATATATAAAAATGCCTACAGATAGTCAAGTACTCAGGCTTTTCTTCATCAACCTAACCTCTACGGATAAAATTTGCATTCGTCGTATGTTTAACTTTGAAGCCCTCAGGGCTGGAAGTTCTAAATACAATTTTAAAAACACTT
>JAGGCT020001110.1:0-7500 GCA_017654935.2 Phymorhynchus buccinoides
AAATGAAAAAACATTTTCAACTCAAAACTGCTATATTCTTGGGACTCAATCAGCTTACTGACCCCAAGAAACCACTCTAAGGGTCCGCTACATTGCATACAATTCGATCCCAATGCGATCCGATTGTGACGATGTTTCACGTGAAATACTTCCGTCTAAAAATAAGTCTACTATTTTCGCTCACTATACTCAAATAGACCCCCAACATACGAATCAAATTAAATGTCTGATAATTAAAATACATACATTTCATCAGAATCGTGTAAGGGGGACTACAATAATTTATAGTGAACATAACTTGAAGGATTTTATCAGATTCATTCAAACGGTAGAATCATGCCTCACCAATCGGATCACATTAGGGTTGTAGGATTTTATCAGATTGATTCAAACGGTAGAATCATGCCTCACCAATGCCACAATCGGATTACATTAGGGTTGTATGATTTTATCAGATTGATTCAAACGGTAGAATCATGCCTCACAAATGTCACAATCGGATTACATTGGGGTCGAATCGTATGCAGTGCATAGCGGTCCCTTTACCCGTTTTGGCCGTGGACTGAAGCAATATGAAGGCATCTTCCTTCAGAGGGCTGTGCGTGAGGTGCAGGGCGTACGTGACCAAACACACGTCGTACGGGTCCTTCAAAGACATGAGCTGGTTCTCCAGGTACGTTCGAGCCTTGCCAATAATATGCCCCATCTGGAGAGGAAACGTAGTAGTGGTTAGTGAAATTTGAGCGTGCTGTTAGAAAAAAGTTCTTCTTAGCTTTTCACAAAAGATCTTTGAAGGATTTCCGAGCTTTAACTGTTTAAGAAAGACACGCGCTTTGAAGGTTTTTTTTTTTTTTTTTACAGATTTGACCTTCAGGTTCATTTCTTAGCCTTATGAGGTGTTTTCGCGCTTTCAGAATGATATCCTTTATTTCAGGGAGGAAAAGGGTTGGGATGAGGTGTGCATGCATGCGTGTGCGAATATGTGTGTGTGTGTGTATCTCAAGTCAAGTCAAGTCACAATTATCTTTATTGACGATACAGGAATAAAGCTAAACAAAGCTTTTTTTTCATCCTGTCGTCATAAATACATTTTAAAAAAACACAACTAAAGCAAACAAAATGAAAAACAAAAACTTTTTTTTAAAATGGAAAACCCCACATATGTTCCACAAGCACAATGCAATAATTATGTACATAATTCTGACAAATGTAATCATAGTGGTAAGGGAGAGGAGAAGAGGGAGTGGGGAAAAAAGCAATGACTGAGACAAACTGACAGATACAGACACCGAAAAGAAGAAGAGAGAGAGAGAGAGAGAGAGAGAGAGAGAGAGAGAGAGAGAGAGAGAGAGAGAGAGAGAGAGAGAGAGAGAGAGAGAGAGAGAGAGAGAGAGAGAGATCGAACAAAATTACAAATGCACACACACACACACACACACACACACACACACACACACACACACCATTCACATTTTAAGGCGAAAAGGAAAGGCATATCAAGATATGTGTGTGTGTGTCTGTGTGTGTGTACATATATGTATGTGTGTATGTGTGTGTGTGTGTGTGTGTGTGTGTGTGTGTGTGTGTGTGTGTGTGTGTGTGTGTGTGTGAGAGAGAGAGAGAGAGAGAGAGAGAGAGAGAGGAGAGGAGGGAGGGAGAGGGAGAGTGCGTGTGTGCGAGAGTGCGTTTGTACAGAAAACGAAAACGCAAACCAAATTTGATTTAACCAGGGAACATGAGATAAGCAAGTTAAATGCTTTTTTTCCTACTCAGCCCTCTCCAGAAATAGACGGAGAGACATAGAGACCAAAACATACAAAGAACAGACTAAAATAGTGAGCCTAATCTTGCTCGTGTTTGTTCAACTTCATCGGGATTATAATGTATTTACTAGTCAGTCGTGTCTGACTGGTAACTCTAGATAGCAGACAAACCAGCGGCTATTCTGGAAAGCTAGGCTGGAAGTTTATTTTATTTGGAGAACAGATAACTCGCCCCGGAGACATTCCCCGTTACTCTGCCTGGCCCAAGACGAGTGTAGGACAGTTTGCTATTGAAGAAGATCATGACAGGCCAGCTTGTCCCCAAGGCTGCAGCATTAAGAGCTGATACAAAGGCTTCATCGCTTGAGAGCAACAGCCTTTCACACACACACACATCCCAAAAAATATAAGCTGAAACATGATTTATTTCTTATTTGTAGGTACAGTGGAACCTCCCTAAGACCTCCCATTATAAGACTCCCTCCCATAATTATAAGACCTACTTTTCTGAGACAATGCCCTTCTTTGTAAATATTAAAAGTACCTCCCTTAAAGACCCATTCCTTATAAGACCTCATTTTGGATGATTTTTGAAGGTCTTATAAAGGAGGTTCCACTGTATATACAGAATGAAGAGCTCTCACTCTCACTTTGCAGTGGGTTTAAATTGAAGCTGCTGTCGATCAACGATAAAAGCCGTATGAGTAAATGACCAAACCATATAGAAGAATAAAGAAAATGATAGTTACCCCCATCTTTTCCTTCTGAGTCATGTTGTGGTAACCCGTCCTGTTGGTCTCGGCAAGGGCGACAAGCACATAGCCCGTCAGTGCTTCCCCTTTAGCAGAGCCACCCTGTACGAAAGATCATAGGCTTAATTAAGCAAATAAAACTGCATGTAAATTCATACATGCATCAATATTAATTCATCTCAAGTCAAGTCAAGTCAAGTCAAAATGATCTTTATTGAGGGTTAAAGAATAAGCTAACAAGGCTTTTTTCATCCTGCCCAAGAAAACCACTGTGTGTCATGCGTACGTTGGACTGCACAAAAAGTGTGAGCTGACATTTTGTTGCTGTTTTCATTTTGAAAGGAAACAAAACATAGCACTTTTGCCATAAGAGAGAAGAGTAGGCTGATCCGCATAGAAAACAAATCTGAACACGTTTCTATGTAGCCTCTAATATCTCTCTCTCTCTCTCTCTCCTCTCTCTCTCTCTCTCTCTCTCTCTCTCTCTCTCTCTCCCCCCCCCCCCCCCCCCCCTGCATGCTCCTGTTAAATACCCACCAAGTCACATGTCAAAATCATGGTTTTCACGTGGTTTTCCCTCTTATAGCTTGGTAAGAAATCTTACGAAATCTTCCAAGCATAAGATGGAATGTGACACGTGACGTGGGGCGTCTTTAAATCAAAATCTGACCTGCATGTTCTTGTTGAAGACCTTGCCGGGCTCGGTGAAGGAGCCGTTGTCGTTCTGGTGGGAGGCCATCCACTCGATGGCATCCAGGACCAGGGACCTCTCCACGCAGATCACATCCCCGTCCAGGGCCATCGCCTGCACCAGGCACTTGGTCACGAACGCCGTCAACCTGCAGCGAGTTTTAGACACTTCTAATCATGTGGAGATACCGGGGGTGTGGTGGGGTGGGGGTGTCTTTCGTACGAATAGTTCCCCCACCTTGAGGAAGATCCTGAAAGGCCAGCTTGTCCCAAAGGCTGCAGTATTAAGTGCTCATACAAAGGCTTCATCGCTTGAGAGTAACAGCCCTTCACACACACACACACACACACACACACACACACACACACACACACACACACACACACACACACACGCACGCACGCGCACGCACACACGCGCACACGCACACACACACACACACGCGCGCGCGCGCGCGCGCGCACACACACATCTGTGCTGTGCTTGTAACTTCCTCTAATCTGTCAATCTCTTTTACTCTTGTCTTTTCCCTTCGCTTACTCTCATCCAATGTCTTTCTGCCTTATTTGGTCCATTCTCCTGCCTTTTCTCAAGAAACACAAAGATTTTCGCCAGCCGAAGGAGGACATGCTGGGCCTGTTTCTTTTCTTTGTTTTGCTGTCCCATCTTCTGGGCCGTACAGTGGCGTTGCTCCCACGCCGCTCGTTCCGAATCCCAATTCGCAGCCACACCCCGGTTTGTTCAAGTCGCAGAATCCGAGACCAGCAGTCCAAGGGGAGCGAATCTATGTCAGGCCGTCAGGAGGCAACCAACCGAGGAGACACTGCACTTCTGCTGAGTCACTTCGGTGGAGCTCAGTGGAGCCTGTTCAGGACAGCACCTACTAAGCCCCCTACTGACGACACTATTCTCTTAGTCGCGGAGCCAGCGTGAGTGAGGTCCTCCTCCGAGGGGGGCCTGTTTCTTTGTTAGGCGCATAACGGCAGCATGACGCATGTGCGCTCAAATGACAGGAAACCCCTGTCTGAGCGATCGAAGAAGAAGACACTTTCAATCAATCAGTTCTCGTGGTTCGGAAAGTGGGCATGTACACTAGACAAGGCAGCTCCACTATAAATAATTTCGAAAAGAAACACCCGAAGGTGCTGAGTCACAGAGATGCACAAGTCCCACTTGCCCTACTAACACTAGAGCAGCCCTACGCCAGAATCCCAGAACAAAGTGAGGCCACAAGGCATTTTTGTTTTTACTTAAAAGAAAAGGTAATAATTATATCGCACACAAAAAAGAAGAAAAGAAAAGTAATAACATCGTCTGGAAATTTCAGACAGAATTCAAAGAAAAATATATAAAGCTGCTAGTGTTGCAGCGCGCGCGCACGCGCGCGCACGCACACGCGCACACACACACACATACACACACGCACGCACGCACACGCACGCACGCACACGCACGCACACGCACGCACACGCACGCACACACGCACACGCACACGCACACACACACACACACACACACACACACACACACACACACACATACCACATGCTCCCGGAGTCAGTACGGTTGGGACGCTCGCCGAAAGCGCTGTAGGAACCATCAGAGTGCTTGTACTTCAACTCCTTCTGGTAACCTAGCAACACAAAGAATAAGAACCCAATAAAACAGTCATTAGAAAGTGCTGACACAGTGCAACACCTGCCTGTACGGGCCACTTCATACAAACGAGAACAGCATAAACAAGGACAGAGATCACTATAGAAAGACGGCAGATACAAGCCAATATGTTTCTAATTGGAACATGGAATATCAGAAATACAAAACGCTAAACTTGAACATGACATCACACACACACACACACACACACACACACACACACACACACACACACACACACACACACACACACGTCCACAGCCATAATGCGAAAACACACGCGCGCGCGCCCGCACGCACGCACGCACACATACATACATACATACATACATACATACATACATTCATACACACATACATACATACATACATACATACATACATACATACATACATACATACATACATACATACATACATACATACATACATACATACATACATACATACATACATACATACATACATACATACATACATACACACACGCGCGCTCGAACACATGCCTACGCAAACACACACAACACCATCTCTATCTATTCTTCTCTCTCACACATACATACTCTATGTCTTTTGTTGTCTATGTCTCTGTCTGTCTCTCTCTCTCTCTCTCTCTCTCTCTCTCTCTCTCTCTCTCTCTCTCTCTCTCTCTCTCTCTCTCTCTCTCTCTCTCTCTCTCACATCTGCGTCATTGCGTCTATCTCTCTCTCTCTCTCTCTCTCTCTCTCTCTCTCTCTCTCTCTCTCTCTCTCTCTCTCTCTCTCTCTCTCTCTCTCTCTCTCTCTCTCTCTCTCTCTCTCTCTCTTACGCACGCACGCACACACGCACACGCACACACACACAGACACGCACGCACCCCCCCCCCACACACACACACACACAAACACACATCCACACTGCCCCCACCCAACTACCCTTCAATCCCCCCCCCCCCCCCCCCACCCCCTCACCAACAAGCATGTAGTTCTCCGCCTTCTCCGCCCGCTCCGGGGTGTAGGTGTTGGTCCTCTGCAGGTAGTCGATGAGGAAGACGTTGGGAGCGAAGTACAGCATGTTCTGCTCCCCGCACCCGTACGGCATGCGAAGCAGATCATCGATGTTGTCAAACACTGAGCCTAGCAGGTCGGCTGAAGACAAGAACATTCGGACTTTCCAAAACGTTTTGGTAAAAACAAAAGAAGCTTTAAACGGTCTAAAAGACCCCATTCTTAGTTTAATACATACACTCACTACAGACGCACACAGACACATATTATGTTGTCAAACACTGAGCCTAGCAGGTCGGCTGAAGACAAGAACATTCGGACTTTCCAAAACGTTTTGGTAAAAACAAAAGAAGCTTTAAACGGTCTAAAAGACCCCATTCTTAGTTTAATACATACACTCACTACAGACGCACACAGACACATATGTTGTCAAACACTGAGCCTAGCAGGTCGGCTGAAGACAAGAACATTCGGACTTTCCAAAACGTTTTGGTAAAAACAAAAGAAGCTTTAAACGGTCTAAGAGACCCCGTTCTTAGTTTAATACATACACTCACTACAGACACACACAGACACATATGTTGTCAAACACTGGGCCTAACAGGTCGGCTGAAGACCATAAGAATATTTTGGACATTGAGAAAGTCTTGGTAACGACCTTTAAAAAGGGTTTTAAAAAACCACAATTCTTTAAAACATACACCCATACAGACAACACACAGACGCAGACGCCCCACCCCCACCCCACACACATGCTCACAATGTACACACACACTCACACACACACAGACACACACACAGTCACACATTCGCACGCACGCGCGCGCGCACGCACACACACAAGAGAAGAGGGGCAGAGTGTAAAGGCTGAACTCCAAAATGAAAGGAGACGTTTTCAAATTGACATTCTAACTCAGAACCAGCTTTCATTAAAACCCGTTTTAAAATCAAGTTATTGGTGAGTTGTCTTTCTTGTTGACAGACAATTAACCCTTTCACCGCCAATGTCGCATTTTAGCACCACAGTGGTTTTCCACCAATGTCACTAAAAGGCATCAAATCAGGACCTGTTATCCAAAGACCGTATTTTATTAATTTTGGGAGGTAAGGACAGGCCTATGTCACAGGAATTCGCAATATTGCAGATATTTTATTTTCTCTACCCAGTTAAGTTTAATGGTATTTTTTGGCTGAAAAATGACTGGCGGTGAAAGGGTTAAACTCAAACAAACAGACAGACAAAAGAGACGGGTGATGCTGTGTGCAACAACGAGCTTCCCGCTGCATTCGACGAACTGTTGGGTGTGTGTTTTGGTGATACACACATCTTATAAACAACAACAACAATGTCATTAGTTACACAATTGGGGCGCATCGCCATAAGGTGACATACCATCGCATACAACTTAAAGTGATTCTGTGCAGAGGTTCACAAAACTACTGCCCGGGCAGACAAGAAGAAAAAAAAGAGAAAGACACAGGCAAGAACGATGGCATTAGCCCCTCTCTACGGAGCGGTGGGGAGACTAAACAGTGAACACAACGAGAGGTAAAAAGCCAAAGGGCACGATAACAAAAAGAGCTAAACAAGGCTGATAGACTTAGAACTACCCTCGCTTGTCTCCACGTTGAAGGTGTGCATGCCAGTCTGT
>JAGGCT020001110.1:15000-25000 GCA_017654935.2 Phymorhynchus buccinoides
CGAAGAGCCACGTTTCGGGAAATAACTTGCGTACTTTTTCCACCGACGAATCGTCTGTGTTCTTCTTTTTCTCTGATTTCTCCGATATCGAATTAATCGATGCTCCACCGCCGCGACGTTCCCGTCTGGACTCGAGCGTAATGTCGTCTGGATTGTTTTCCACAGACACCCGTCACTCACTTAAAATTACCTCGATTGCTGAATCTGAACAATGCTGTGCTTTGGACTTTTCCCTCACATAAACTCTTTACTACATTTATTGCACAACCTATTACTTTTATGGTCCCTACTGGATTATGATCCCAAATGTCCCTTTTTTGCAGAGATCATTACTTGTCCTATCAGTGAACTAAACAGTTTTTGGTAGATGATTTACGAAGCATCATCAATTAATTGATCAGCCATGTGCACAATAGATTGCAACAATGAAAAATTGAATTTTAAAACACGAAAAAGGGGTGGAGGGGGGGGGGGGGCGATTGTTATACCAGGAGTCGGTGTACCATTCAAACAATGAGCAAAAATGGACATGTATTTACTGCAGCCTGGCAAATGTGTTGGTTGTGGGGGTTGTATTTACTGCAGCCTGGCAAATGTGTTGGTTGTGGGGGTGTATTTACTGCAGCCTGGCAAATGTGTTGGTTGTGGGGGTGTATTTACTGCAACCTGGCAAATGTGTTGGTTGTGGGGTTGTATTTACTGCAGCCTGGCAAATGTGTTGGTTGTGGGGGTTGTATTATTTTTTACTGCAGCCTGGCAAATGTGTTGGTTGTGGGGGTTGTATTTACTGCAGCCTGGCAAATGTGTTGGTTGTGGGGGTTGTATTTACTGCAGCCTATGTGTTGGTTGTGGGGGTGTATTTACTGCAGCCTGGCAAATGTGTTGGTTGTGGGGGTTGTATTATTTTTTACTGCAGCCTGGCAAATGTGTTGGTTGTGGGGGTTGTATTTACTGCAGCCTGGCAAATGTGTTGGTTGTGGGGGTTGTATTTACTGCAGCCTGGCAAATGTGTTGGTTGTGGGGGTTGTATTTACTGCAGCCTGGCAAATGTGTTGGTTGTGGGGGTGTATTTACTGCAACCTGGCAAATGTGTTGGTTGTGGGGGTTGTATTTACTGCAACCTGGCAAATGTGTTGGTTGTGGGGTTGTATTTACTGCAGCCTGGCAAATGTGTTGGTTGTGGGGGTGTATTTACTGCAGCCTGGCAAATGTGTTGGTTGTGGGGGTTGTATTTACTGCAGCCTGGCAAATGTGTTGGTTGTGGGGGTTGTATTTACTGCAACCTGGCAAATGTGTTGGTTGTGGGGTTGTATTTACTGCAACCTGGCAAATGTGTTGGTTGTGGGGTTGTATTTACTGCAACCTGGCAAATGTGTTGGTTGTGGGGGTTGTATTTACTGCAACCTGGCAAATGTGTTGGTTGTGGGGGTGTATTTACTGCAACCTGGCAAATGTGTTGGTTGTGGGGGTTGTATTTACTGCAACCTGGCAAATGTGTTGGTTGGGGGGGTTGTGCAGCCTGGCAAATGTGTTGGTTGTGGGGGTGTATTTACTGCAACCTGGCAAATGTGTTGGTTGGGGGGGTGTATTTACTGCAACCTGGCAAATGTGTTGGTTGTGGGGGTGTATTTACTGCAACCTGGCAAATGTGTTGGTTGTGGGGGTGTATTTACTGCAACCTGGCAAATGTGTTGGTTGGGGGGGTGTATTTACTGCAACCTGGCAAATGTGTTGGTTGGGGGGGTGTATTTACTGCAACCTGGCAAATGTGTTGGTTGTGGGGGTTGTTTTATTGTTTTAAAGCCCAAACCAAGGAACCAAAGCTGTTTTAATTAAGCAAGCAAGCACATATTGAATGAGCAAATGAAAAGGCATAGACCCTTTTTCCCATGTTATTGCCAAGGCCCTCTTACCCAAGCCGAACAATGGTACCATGTTTAGATTAACATTAATCACAGCAAACGTTCAACAAGGATTTTGTAAAAAAAAATATAAAAAATGAGAGAATACAACGATGTTAAAGTGTGGAACGAACGAACGAGCGATTAAAACCTTGTTTACCCAGGGTAGTGATATAAGTATTAAAGAAAACTGTTTGCTCTCAGCCTTGAGATGAACTTAAACTAAGTGAAGATGCAGTAACGTAAATAGTTATGCCATTTGTTTTAAGGACAATATGGTAATGGTAGTCATTAATGCAGTTTCATGTCTAATTATTAGGATCATGAAGGGTTCGATTTTGATTCTTCTTTTCAAATTATTTATTTTCATATTGGTGTTGAGTACAAACACCCTGAGCAACCGGAATGTGCACTCTTATGCTTAGGTGTAGATGTGTAGGGTTACACTATTGTAAATCCATTTGATGTTCATAAAGTTATAACAAAGAGCCAAAACTGTGTTAGACGATTTTAAAGACCCACTGACCCACCACGATTACGTCCCTTGTTTTTTTTCTGGGTAGCTGTATCCCACATACAAATGCTTCCAACTTCAAATTGAGACTGCTCTTTAAAATGATGTTTCGTTTTCAATTTGGGGGCGTTTGTATGGGAGTCAAACCTGGTCAAAACAAGATTTCTCAACAGCTATAAGAGGGCAAACACATGAAACCCGTGATTTTGACACGTGATCTGGTGGGTCTTTAAACAAAATCAGGAGCAGGTTACAATTCAAACAAAGAGCCAATAATGTATGTGTTAGATAGACGATTTAAAAAATCAGATTAACAACGCAAACAAAGAACCAACAATTTAAGTGTACCTATTCACTGTTGCCTAAATAACGTAAATGCAAAAACCATGGGAGTTGTTGAACGACTTTTAAAACCAAAATAAGCAAGCAAAGCTTTTTTTTTATCAAAGCAAGCGAGCATGTGTGATCAGGCAACTGAAAGTATGCAGACTCTTTCTTTAATGTGTTTAGCAATGTCCTCTTACCCGAATTAAACAAACAATGGCACTGATGCTTTGGCTAACGTTAGCCACAGCAAACTTTCAACAAGTAGGCAGTTATAACAATACTGGATGAGAGAATACATGAATTTTTAACCCTTTCGTCGAGAAAATAAAATGTCTGCAATATTGTGAATTCATCTGTGACATGTACAACATTAGGCCTATCCTTACCTCCCAAAATTATGAAAATAGGGTCTTCATATAACATGCCCAGATTTGATGCTTTTCTGTGACATGGGTGTTAAACAATGCTGGTGCGAAAATGCGACATTGGCGGTGAAAGGGTTAAAGAGCACAAACAAAATGGAAAAAAAGGAAGAAAAGACAGAAAAAGGATGGGCATTGTAACAGAAAGAAACGAAGTGAAACGACGTGAAGATGGAATAATGGTAAGTATGCCTTTTGTTTGATGAATCAAAATGGTAATAGTACTATAGTCATAAATCCACCAACTTGTCATTACGATCATAAAGAGCCCAATGCTTATATTCCTTTTCCAAATAACTCTTTTCATATAGGTTTTGTGTGTAAACACCCTAAGCACCATGAAAACGCGACCGCGTGTGTATGTGTGGGTCTTCCCTTTCGTATATCCGTTCGAGTTTTCGTAAATTCATAACTTTTTCAAGCACACTTGTGACATTAAACAATCACTGTAATGTGTGTCCTATGCGTTTTCTAATGTGTTGTCCTGCAGGCCGCGTGTGTGTGCGCACATAAGTGCATGGTTATGTGGAGATAGGTATGCTTGATGTGAGTTTACATAAGTGCATTTCGTTAAAGGTAAAGATGCGCCCCACCCCTCCACCATTTCTCGGTTGTTTCCATTTTTCCGTCCTTGCCTTTCTTACTGCAGATTGAGTACTTCATCCTCTATCATTTGCTATATTTAACACTCATTTTCATCCATTTACATAGTGAAACACATGCATTCAATAATAGTAGAAGATAAAGGCAAGACGGGAAAACGCAATGAACCAGGACTGTAACAAATGCCACGGTGTGTGAGTGTGACGAGGGAATGAGCTAAAGGCTAAGTCTCTAGGGGAAGACTTTTAGAGTGTTACATTTTCAATTAGAACATTTTCCTTTAGCCCACTTCTCTAGGGTGTGGGAGGTGAGCAACTTTCCTGGCCCCTTTTCATCTAATAAATTTATATTTTTGCCCGGGTTCTGGCTCGCATGATTGAAAGAAATACAAGTGGTAGTTTGCTCTAAATGGCAGACAGAGAGAAGTAGGTTTTTACATGAAAATTACAAAGCTTCCACTCTCATCAGTCTGACCAAAGGGTTCAGAATTATTTGTACACTTGTATTTTATTTACTCACAAATCTGCACAGCAAAGTATGCAGCAATAAGAATAGCAGCTCAAGGGCGCCAAAACAAAATATGAATGAAAAACAATGAAATCCGAAAGGATTATACGACTTTTATCTTTCTAGAAGGTTAGGCCCCAAGCCGGAAGGGTCACTTTAATATTCTTAAGTGTCCTGGTTCCGCTAGTGTTCTTTGCACGGTCTTAGGGACTTAGCTGTGTGAACGTTCCTCCGTAGGGATCGGCGAGTGCTGGGGTGACTAGGCTTGCTCTTCGGTGTAGAGTAGCTCCCAGTCGTTCCGGTTGCGGCATCGCAGGATGGCACGGCACAGGCGTGGTCTCCTCACGGATTCTGGGTGCGGTGGCGTCTTGGCGGCGGCCCCGTCTTGAAGCTTGTGAGTCAGGGATAATGTTCCTGCCCACGATGCCCTGCTGAGTATCACAGGAAAACATGGGTGTAGATCTCTATGGATTAGAGATATGGGCTTCAGCCGGCAGGGATTAGTGGATCCCAACCGCCTAGGAGGCTGCCCTTGTACAATAGCACTAATAACAAGAGTTTCAGTTGTCAAACTGAAATAAAACACGACATGTGTACTGGAATAAACTGTTATGATTCAGTAACACAAGCCAGCAAATATCACTCTCAATCCAACACTTGGAAAGGAATGTAATCAACAGCTGCAAGTTTGCAACCAAGTATAAATAAAAGTACTAGTAGGCTTTGAATCCGGTTCTTGTACCAAAAGAGTTAAAGTAAAATTCAAACACAACAGCATGTTTACCAATTCTTTTCACTGACACCTCTACTACTTATTCAACATCGAACATAGGATCTAGATCAAAAATAGAATCAAACAAAAATAAATCTCCATCAAGTATTTTACACAACTGCCACATTCAATAGTACTCACGGGTTGGGCTAATACTACTAGTAATAGTATGACTGGCAGGTAACAGCAGAGAGTTTGTCTCTACAGTGTTGACTCAGCCAGGTTTTGGTAGTCTTGTGAGTAAAAGAATTCTATGCGGTTTGCCTCCCACCATTTGAGTTTAAATCTATAGGGGCCTATGATTGGTTAGTAGTAGTCGACAAGTAGAGGACGCTACAGTCATGCACTTATTATTACGTCATCATCACATGTCGAACATATGAGAAAGTGGGGACGCGCGTGTCACATTATGTCACAGTGAGTGTGTTTGGAGGAAGAGCACAAATACAATTAATGCGCTTGACACACACAAATAACGGCCCAAAAAACGCGATTTTAAACAAAATCATGAAGAAACACAAGGATCATTTGTGCATACAGATGTGTATGTCTGGTCTTGGGAAGTAGGTTTGCATTTTCCAGCAAACGAATCAACACACATATATCATGTATTAATGCATACACATATGCACAGCACGTACAAAAAGACACAGAGAGGGAGGCGGGAGCGAAGGGCAGAGAGAGAGAGAGAGAGAGAGAGAGAGAGAGAGAGAGAGAGAGAGAGAGAGAGAGAGAGAGAGAGAGAGAGAGAGAGAGAGAGAGAGAGAGAGAGAGAGAGAGAGAGAGAGACAGAGAGAGAGAGCGCATAGAAAGAACAGAGACACAGAAGAAACAACTAACACAAAACCAGAATAGTTCTCCCATATTTCATAATATCTACAAAGAATCGTTGCCGCCCTTGTTGGCCTTACCCAACGAAGACTGCATCAAAGAGCCACGTTTCGGGAAACAGCACGTTTTTCTGCTGTGTGCAACACAACATTCTGCTCCACGCAGCACATTGTTCTGCTGTGTGGGGCACCGCATTCTGCTCCACGCAGCACATTGTTCTGCTGTTTTCGGCACAGCATTCTGCTCCACGCAGCACATTGTTCTGCTGTTTTCGGCACAGCATTCTGCTCCACGCAGCACATTGTTCTGCTGTTTTCGGCACAGCATTCTGCTCCACGCAGCACATTGCTGTTTTCGGCACAGCATTCTGCTGTTTTCGGCACAGCATTCTGCTCCACGCAGCACATTGTTCTGCTGTTTTCGGCACAGCATTCTGCTCCACGCAGCACATTGTTCTGCTGTTTTCGGCACAGCATTCTGCTCCACGCAGCACATTTTTCTGCTGTTTTCGGCACAGCATTCTGCTCCACGCAGCACATTTTTATGCTGTGTGCGGCACAGCATTCTGCTCCACGCAGCACATTTTTATGCTGTGTGCAGCACAGCATTCTGCTCCACGCAGCACATTTTTATGCTGTGTGCGGCACAGCATTCTGCTCCACGCAGCACATTTTTATGCTGTGTGCGGCACAGCATTCTGCTCCACGCAGCACATTTTCTGCACTGCGCGGTACAGCAGTATGCTCGACGCATTGGCACATGGCATTTGGATACAACAGTTTCATAAAACTCAATTAGACAGATATACAGACAGACAGGTAGGTCGATAGATAGATAGATAGATAGATAGAGAGACAGACAGACAGACATAGATAGATAGATAGATAGATACACACAAGGTACGCTCACTTTAAAACCGTAAATATTTCGATTTGTATCAATTCTTTATCTCATACACCCAGCCACGGACTGAATTGTAAAAACCCCTAGCGTGCTACAAGTTGGAAAATTAATCAGTAAAACAATTCACCTGAAAACAAAATGCGGATTTGTGCACGCAACTAACATAGAATATGGGTTACGGTAAAAGGGAGAGAGTAGGGGAGATACGGAGATAGGGGGAGGAAGAGGGGAAGGGAGAGATAGAGGGAAAAGAGAGACAGACAGGTACACAGACGGACAGACACAGGGAGAGGAAGGGGGAGACTAGAGAGATAAAGAACGAGAAAGAGAGGAAAGAAGAGGGAGAGAGAGAGAAACGGGGGGGGGGGGGGGGGGGGGGAGAGAGAGAGATACAGAGACAGGACACATAATTTAGTTAGAAGTAGCAGAAACTAACAGTCATACTTGTCAACAAACACGCTCTCTCTCTCTCTCTCTCTCTCTCTCTCTCTCTCTCTCTCTCTCTCTCTCTCTCTCTCTCTCTCTCTCTCTCTCTCTCTCTCTCTCTCTCTCTCTCTCTCTCTCCCCTAGAGGACCTGATGAAAAGAAGTATTGTTACTTATTCAGTTATCCTCATTAAACATTTCAAGTTCGAGTTCTCTCTCTCTCTCTCTCTCTCTCTCTCTCTCTCTCTCTCTCTCTCTCTCTCTCTCTCTCTCTCTCTCTCTCTCAAACAGCGACAAAATGCGTACCGAGGTCAACGCATATTGTCGCCCGACGACAATATGCGTCGGACGACAGTATACGTACTATACTAACAAAGCTCCATTAGGTGTTATGATTATCATACCTTTGGAGTGAATCTGAGTTCTCATCCAGATTCAAGAATCCTTGATTTTTCAATTTTATCTTGACCCGTGTGGGTCAGCTGGCTTCTAACAAGCTGGATGTGAATGTTCCTTCTTGCATGGTATCAGTGCTATCATTGTTTTTATTCACTGTTTCTCAAAGTAAACACACGAACACCATTGTTTCAAGCTTTCAAAACCCAACGGTTTTTTCTTCAGGTTTTGATTCACCTCTCTTTTTTAGTCTTACCCAATGAAGACGGCATCGAAGAGCCAAGTTTCAGGAAAGAACTTGCGCACTTTTTCCACCGATGAATCGCCTTTTCCTGACTTCGCTGTATCAGCAACTGCTCCTCCTCTCATCAAAAATACTGTAGCTGCTGGATTTTTTATCATAGAAAAATCCAAGACTCCATCAGTTATCCAAACACTGAGTGTAAAGAGTTTGCTACAACAGGGCTCCCAATTGTCCAGCAAAAGAAGGGGTCCCAGGGACTCCTTCACTTACAGTATAGAGGGTCATAGAGGCAGGATAGAGAGTCTCAGTAACATTGCGAATGCTAAAACAAATTTTCTAGTGCATCCCTGGGACCCCTTGCACATTCTTTTAGAGGGTCCTTTAGAATGTTAGTACTTCATAGACCCCCAAATGGGGGTTTCTGGGAGCCCTGTACAACAATCTGAACTTATGTACATTATCCAAACATAGATCTCAACCGATTTTTGTACATAACCCTGTAACTTCATGTTTGACAGAACACAAATTGTACTCTCACAAGCTTTGATTATGTTTGTGTGAATGCACAGAGGCATGGGTTTGTTTTTACTTGCAACGCTCTTCTTAGCCCAAAAGCAAGCAAAGCTTTTATTTTACCTGAGCTTGCGAGCACCATTGAGCGAAGACTTGTCGTCGTTTTTAGGCAATGCCCTCCTACCCAAGCCAAACAAGCTGTAGCGTCATTTCTTAAGATCAGTCACGTTAGCATGAATGCTGTTTTATGTAGCAGCTTTGGAAAATATAAATAAAGCAGCAACGTTTAAGCAAGGTACAGGAAAAGAGGCTAAAAGGTAGAGAAGGGAAAGGGTGGCAGAAAGCGTTCAAAAACTAATTTTTAAAACAAGGCTGATTTACAAACGCATAATAAAGGGAAGATGAAATGCTGTAGTTCTTTTTTTTTTATTGATTAAAGTGATAGTAATGACGATCATAACTCCAGCTAAATAACTCTAGTTATATTACTCATCTTTATTTGGATAAATACTAGAATTTGAGTTTCTTGTTTTTAAATAATTCATTTTCTAAAGGTATTGTATGCCTATGTAATGGTCTACACAATCGCGCCCCGGTATATCATCATAGAAAGTTTATACAGTGATACTTCCAAAACTGATTCCCCTTTGTGTTTTAGCCATCTACACAGATCTATGTTATCCACTACATTTATATAAGGACTTCATTTTATGTCAACATCGGATGGCTAAAAAAGTCCCATGAAAAGGAAATGAGCCCTATAGTTATGAAGGTAGAACTCTTACTCAGTCCACAGAAGACGTGTTGTGAATATAATTTACACTTTGTTTATTACCCAAGATTTTCCTTTTTTTAAATGTCTCAAAATTGCAAACAAAAATCGATTTCTTTAGTTAAAAACAGTAATTTCATAGTGTATTATGTTAATAAGGACAGATTATTTTAAGCTTGTGCGTTGACTCATTATAAAGAGAGACCCCCTAAAATACCCCAGGTGAAGACACATCTGTATTGTTAAAAAATCGATATTTTCCTGGTGTTGCACTGCCTCCGGACATTGCCTCCAGGATCGTTCCTACCATCTTTATATCTACTAATGTCCCATATGTGTCTGCTACAGACTGGAGGACGTTAAGCAAAATGTCACCATACCCAGGAGACTTCGTATTATTCTCACGCTGATTCTGATCCAGTATGAATGTTGTTTTATATAACAGGTTGTTGTTGTTGTTGTTGTTGTTTGGGGGGGGGGGGGGCAAAAACAGAAAAACCCAGCAACATGTAAAGAGGGTAAAAGCAAAGGGTCAAGAGGGCAGAGCAGGGACAGGGTGGCAGAAAACGAAAGAAAATAGGCTGACAGAAACCCCAAAGACAGCCATTTAAAATTCAAACAGATCAAGTTCTGGATATCAGAAATACATTCTCCTCAACTCCAGGAAACTTAAAAAGATACCAAAAATATAACATCAGATATTTTATTATAATAAAGCATTTTTCTCAGATTATTTAGTCACAATTTTGGTCGCCATCTTTGCCGCCAACATTTTGATCTAGTAAAATAGCTGATTTGGTTCTAAGCATGACATGTTTGCCACATAAACGGTATTATAGACAGCAACATTACATCCTTATGATCATATTT
>JAGGCT020001111.1:0-25000 GCA_017654935.2 Phymorhynchus buccinoides
TCGACGTTCAGTTCGATTTTCCTGTTGAACTAGGAAGAAAGGGCGAGGCCAGGATTCAAACCCGGGTCACTCACGCTGCAGTCATGCATTGAATTTGGCAGGCGAACATCTTAGCCACTCTGCCACCTTTCTTTTCTTTCTAAAAACCTTTATTATTATTAACATCTTTGAATAATGTTTATAACATAAAACAAAACAAGTGTTTGCTTGAAAGTTGAAAGGTTTAGCCGATGCACAATTTTGTTTTTGTTTGACCTGTTTACTCTACTCTTTTTGAGCAGTATTCTATTCAATTTGGGCCTCTACTACTCTTCAAAATTGAAAATAATGCTCTTTAATTCTTGATTACTACTCATTTTCAGTGAACATTGTTTTTGATGGTTTAATGAAGAAAACTACACATTTTGCACCCAAAACTACTCAATTTCAGCTACCCAGACTGCTCAAAGACTTGTGTAGAGGGTTAAAGCAGGTCTGAATTCTAAACTGATTCATTCTAAACTGAGTCTTTCGGATATGTGTTAAACCCAGTGGCAACGAAAAAGTTGTCATTCAGTCAAACTTTTACACACACACACACACACACACACACACACACAGCCCTCATCAGTCGCAAAAATTGCGTGCAAAAAAAAGAAAAAAAGAAATTGGGTGGCGTGCCTCTGGCTGCGACGCGCTCTCCAGGTGGGAGCAACCCGAATTTCACAGACGCCTCTGTGACGATAAAGTACCTAATAACTTCACCCGTTTTTAACTACCCCCCTAAAAAAACACAGATTCTGACCGCCGAGGACCTCCGACGGAGTATGGGACCCGAACCCTAACCCCCGACCAGCTGAACACAGAGGCTCTGCTGCAGTCGGGGACCTACCTGAGCCGCAGCCTGGGCAGCAGCGGCGGGCGCCAGGGGTCCACCACCAAGAAGTCCGTGGAGTTCGACCTCTCTGGCACGTACGGGATGACCCGCAGGGGCTCCAACCGCTCCGACGACGGCTTCTCCTCCACGGGGGGGAGCTCCGAGCGTCTGTCCGGCGCCGGGCGCTCCTCCCTGGGACTGAGGTACTCCTTCGAGGACACGGAGTCCTCCGAGAGAGACGCGCAGCAGGCGCGGTCGTCGGGGTTGAGGGTGTCTGTGACAATGCCGTCCACCGAGGGGGGTTCGGACAGCGACGTTTCGGAAATCGACCTGTCCGAAAACACCGGTTATTGATTGCCAATTCTTCTTCTTCTTCTTCTTCTTCTTTCTTCTTCTTCTTCTTCTTCTTCTTCGATCGCTCAGACAGTTTCCTGTCAATTATGAGCGCAGATGCATCATGCTGCCGTTATGCGCCTAAGTTAGAAATGATCAGGCCCCAGCATGTCCGACTTCGGCTGGAGGAGGAAATTCTTTTTGAAAGTAGTGTTTTGTGAAAAAAGGGCAGGAGAATGGACCGGACATGCGGAAAGTTAGTAGATGACAGCATGCCGAGGGAAAAGGCAGAGTCAAAGAGAGTGACAGATTAGAGGAAGTTACAAGCACAGAACTTCCAGAAGGTGGGGGAACTATTTATACAAAACACCCCTCAGTATCCCCACAGGGGGAATTGATTGGCACTGACTTTTCTCTGAAATGTGTTGGATTGTTTGAAGGTGTATAACACTGATAAAGGTTTATAATTGATTCATGCAGACGTGTTTGAAGGCGGGCGTTGACAGGGATTTTCTGAAAGTATATCCCACAATATTATATCCCAAAGACAGGGACTTGCTATGATTTTAGAAAGTCTAAAAAGAACATTGTAGTGCTCTAATTGGTGATATTCTGGGCAAAGTCTGCTGCTACGAACAATATAAGATAACACATTTTATTCTTTGCACCATGACAATTGAACAGTATGTTTTTGGCCCCCATTATTTAAGATTGAAAAGTGTTTTGCAAAATTATTATGTCTAATTTATTTATATGTTAGTTTAATTATACATCTGTATCGTTAGAAATTTGGGACTTTCCTGGGGTTGCACTGCCTCCGGGCATTGCCTCCAGGATCGTTCCCACCATCTTTATATCTACTAATGTCCCATAATGTGTCTGTTTCAGACCGGAGGACGTTAAACGGATTTTCATTCATGTCTAATTTATTTGTAAATCTTGTGGAAAGATAAAAAATTTTAATGAGTTTTTTTAACGTCCCCTTTTTTCCAGTATCTGCCCTTTTTGTTTGAATAAATGGAAGTAAAACTTGAAAGTTTGTGAGAGAAAAAATTAAATCTTTGTTTTATTTTTTTATGTTTGCTTCTTGCAAACCTACAATCATTTCATGCTAAGAACAACAAAAATCTTGTCTGTGATATTGGTCAGCGTCTCATAGCACGATGTATTTTGATGGTGTAAGCAACAGATATTGCTTCAATCAAAATTAAAATCTGCAAATTAGCTTGTACAGTGGAACCCCCCTTATAAGACCTCCCATTAAAGACTCCCTCCCATATAAGACCTACTTCTCTGAGACACTGCCCTTCTTTGTAAGTATTAACATTACCTCCCTTTAAGACCCCTCCCTTATAAGACCTTAAAAAATAATCCAAAATGGGGTCGTATAAGGGAGGTTCCACTGTATTACTACTGTATTTTACGGACTACAAGGCGCACGTGATTATAAGGCGCGCCCCCCAAATTTAACACTAAGTTCACATTTTGTTACTCTATTTTCTTACTGTATTTTCAGTTATCAGCCTCATTATATAATACTATATCTTGTGGCGGTACCATAGCCGATGAGGTTTAATTGAGGCGTGGTTACCGCTACACCTATCTGTATTGTTCAAAAAAATATGGACTTTACTGGAGTTGCACTGCCTCCGGGTATTGCCTCCAGTATTGTTCCCACCATCTTTGTATCTACAAATGTCCCATATGTGTCTGTTCCAGACCGAGAGGACGTTATTTTCGTTCGTACTGTATTTTCAGTCATATTATAAGGCGCACCCCCCAAATTTAACACTAAATTCACATTTTATTACTCTATTACTATATTTTCAGTCATATTATAAGGCACGCACCCCGAATTTAACACTAATTTCAGATTTTATTACTCTATTACTATATTTTCAGTCACATTATAAGGCGCAGGGGTCTCAGTCTGGGGGAAAAAGTATCGCCTTATAGTCCGTAAAATACAGTACTTTTCTTTACTGAGTCCGTCCATCCCAACTTTTGAACTGGGAACCATAGTTTTTTTTAACTGCTTTTGTTTGTTATGAAGTAGATATGGCCTACCAATGCATTTATGGAATTGCAACTTCTGGCTTCATATGCAAATGATTGTAAGAATGTACCTTTTCTACAGTATAAAGTCAAAGTCGTAGGCCTCATGCACACTTCATGCGGAAATCCCATGCGCAATCCATAAATAAGTGGAAGAAAGAAGGGTAAAAATTTACGGATATGGGGAAATTTGGACACATGCGCAAATATTTTCCCTTCTTTCTTTTACTTGTTTGAGGATTGCACACAGATTTCTGCACGGAATCTCTGCATATATGTGTACACGGCCTAATGAACTAGATATCTATGGTTGATGATTTTTTGTTTGTGTGTGTTTTGTTGAAGCCTAATGCATCATTTTTTCTACCCTACCTTTTCCCCTGTTTTTGTGTGTTCCATCCGAGATGATTTTGTTGAACCATTTTTTTTTATATTGTCCATTTAAAAAAGACAACAACATTAATAACCAGGGACGGTATTCATGTCGAGATAGCATGAGACTTAGCATGATGCTAACTTAGAAGCTCTTCCAAAAGTCCTATTAAATCCTATAGGACATTGGAAGAGCTTCTAAGTTAGCATCATGCTAAGTCTCATGCTATCTTGACATGAATACCGTCCCAGGTTAACTGACTGACATTAGTGCCTCTTGTAGAATAATATTTTTTCTTAAACTATATACCAAAGAATTTTTGGGAATTTACCGTCAAACTTTTATCAATACAGTGTCTTCTTTTATGATAATTTATGTAAATTACTTCATACTTAACTTTTTAGCAAGAAATTATACTTTTTGTTCGTAATGCGACAAGATTCAAAAGGTTGCTTGGCTATCATCAAATTATCATCATCTTTCAATCTGGGTGTAGTTTCATTTACAAATCATAATCATTGTTATTAAATTCCATACCTTTTCCCGAAGTGACATCGACTTTATTTCACTCTTTTTCGTTAATACGCTTGATCTTGACTTACTGTAATAATAATTGTCTATTCCCATGATTGATATCAGTGTGTGTGCTGTGCCTCTGATAGGTACAGATTGTTAGAACAATGGAAGGGGAAGTATGTGTGTTATAAGTAAAGGTCTGTGTACACATTAACATTATTCACAAATCTTCGTGCCTCTTATAATGATTAGAACAACTGTGTGTTTGTCTGTATGTTTGCCCTGTAACTTACGAACCAGTGTACAGAATCGCTTCAAATTTTGTGTGGTGATGTACTATGGTGCAGGGAGGGTCCCATAGAAAATTCGTACCCGTGGTGACCTTGACCTTGGAGTTTGATCTTCAAAAACGGTCAGAAGAAAGGGTAGTAATTAGGGAATGACTGTTTTTTCACTGGTTACTTCCCTTGCATGAAAAGAGGGTGAGAGGCGAAAGAGAGAGTGTGTGAGTGAGAGAGAGAGTGTGTGTGTGTGCGGGTGCGAAGTGTAGCGACCAGGAATGCTAGTTATCTCTATTTCCCCATGGCAACACAGTGTTAGGCCACTCATAATATGACTTACAACTCACTGTGTTGCTATGGGGAGATAGTGATATTTTGTGAATAATGTTAACATGTACACAGACCAGGCCCTAGAACAGGCCAGATAGGCGCCACAAGCATTTACAAGAACAAAATGACCATTGTCCATTTCTTTTTGTCTCCTCTTGATTTCTGTTTCCTGTTTTCTTTTTTTCAAAGTAGACAACTGAAGTATCGGATGTGAAGTTTCTTTGTGTTGTTGTTGTTGTTGGCTTACCCTGGCTAAAAGACTCCAGGGATCATCCCACTACTGTACCAAGTGCATCAGCTACAGATGAGAACATTACGTGAGTGCCCGTTTTTGATTACACGTGGGTAGCCACACTCCTGTCTTCGGGGGATAGTTTCTTTGATATTCATATTAATTTCTTCGGTTCCCTTGCTGCATTCATGATTTTGTGGTGGTTTCTTTCCTCGTGAGCTTTTCCTCGCTTGTTCTCATCTGTTTTGTGGGGGTTTTCTTGGATTAGTCCATTACCAAACCCCTGCTCCTTTGTCTTCCCCTTTTTTTCTCTCTTTGCTTTTCCTAATCAGTTTTCTAGTTTTATTTAAATGTTTATTGATTTAGTTATACCAATACTGTTTGATTTGGAAACCTATGAAAAAATGAACCGAAAAATTGTGAAGAAGAACATGTTATCATAGTCTCTATGTCGTGTTATGTATAATTATATATATAGAGAGAGAGATATTTCATACATTCCTAAGAAAAAACCAATGTGGCTCAATCAAAGATGTTGTGGCTTGTACAATTTGAGGGTTAATTCCAGGTTGTTGTAGTCCTTGCATTTTCAAAAACAGATTCCTACTAAAGTGTTGCAAGCCTGTGTCGTTGCTAATTTAGAGGAGAGAAAATATTCATCAAACATGAAACTGTCCAGTTTGTTTTGTTGAAGCCCAAGTGTTAGTGTGTTAAAGGAATAACCTTTTTATGGTACATTTTCTTATCTAATGTTACGATTCCATCCATATCACTTGCATTTGTTTTCATTCAACATGTAAAGTTTGCCCATATGTACATTGCTTAAGTTAGAATTTAAAATTGATGTTTTTTATTAAAATTAAAAGTGTGTGTGGAATGTTTAGCCTGTATTAGTATGCATTTTTAGTGTAGCTAAAAAAAACCCACGATAAATCATTTGAAATTAAATGTACCAAAACATCTTTTGCGTGTTTGTTTAACTCTTTCTATACTAACCTGCGCTCTCGTCGCAGGGCATGCGCACAACGCCTCGTTACTAAGGTAACGCATGTGAACTTTAAAAATTCATAGTTCATAGGTTAACAGTCATGCGTGCTTCAAAGTGGCTCAGAGGGCTACTTACGTTTCATTCATGCCTCGACACTGACGCTGGTTGTAGGCTATTTTGGGACCTTATTATTATATTTTCGCTATTATGAGTGTCCCTGGCTTGACAAAACATGCCTTTATTTTAAAATATTACAAATCAAAACTAATAAAGTGGATGCTTTGAAACTGTGGCAGGTGTTAGTACTGTATATTGTGTACATATTGCCAAAATGTCACGTTTGTATCTGTTACCATTTTTTGGTAACCTATGCCAATCGGCCAGTAGAGAACGGTTGCAAGGGGAAGCAACTGGCCAGTATGGAATGAGTTAAACGAGCAGCTTCTCTAATGCAAGCGCATTACCTTTGTTGTCTCTCACAGTCTTTGATCTTCTCCTTCGCTGCACTTTTCCGTACTCCCTCCACTCCCAACTTCCCCGATGCAAAACACACACCTCACTCACACACCCAATGAGAGCCAGTCATCCTTGCTCTTCTCTACACTTTTCCATACTCCCTCCACTCCCAATTTCCCCGATGCAAAACACACATCTCACTCACACACCCAATGAGAGCCAGTCATCCTTGCTCTTCTCTACACTTTTCCATACTCCCTCCACTCCCAATTTCCCCGATGCAAAACACACACCTCACTCACACACCCAATGAGAGCCAGTCATCCTTGCTCTTCTCTACACTTTTCCATACTCCCTCCACTCCCAAATTCCCCCATTGCAAAACACACGTCTCACTCACACACCCAATGAGAGCCAGTCATCCTTGCTCTTCTCTACACTTTTCCGTACTCCCTCCACTCCCACCTCCCCCATTGCAAAACACACACCTCACTCACACACCCAATGAGAGCTAGTCAGCACACTGTTTGAAAAAAGTGTCTAGTTCAATTTTATTAAGAAAGACATGCAAGTTTCATGGGTGCAACTCCCCCAAAATGAATGGAAAAAAACAACTGAAAAACAGGGGTCCAGGGGCGCCCAAGCCCCGGCGGGGTACAGGGGGGTAACGCGTCCGATAAGCCTTGTAAAATTAATAGTGTACATCGTGTTTGAAAACAATACGGTGTTTGAAAATAATCTGCTGTTTTCTACACTCCCCAGAAAGAGAGCACTTTTTTTTAGAGGTGCGTCTTCCGCAGATCCCCATGTTTTAAAGAGGCACCCTGACGGACGAGTTTTTGCAAAAAACACGTCGAGATCACCAGGAAAACACCCTTTACAGAGATCGCAGCACTCACTTTGCTCTGGTTTCCTAGAAATCAAACTGTCAAATCGGTGATTTCTCCTTGGCAGAGGTGCTGGAAGTCAGATGTTTTCAGTGAAAGAGAAGGCATGTGTTTGATTTCTAGGAAACCAGAGCAGAGTGTTCCGATCCTTAAAAAGGCTGTATTTCTGGTGACCTCGACGTGTTTCTTGCAAAAACTAATCCGTCAGTGTGCCCCTTTAAGTGAAAAATATAATAGTCAACAGAAGGAAGGAAGACCACGTTCAAAACGCCCCTTATCGCTTGAAGTCGATCTGCATTTGCCTTTTTTTTTTCTTTTTCTTTTTTTAATTCCTATTCAGGTAAAAAAAAATTGTTAAAAAGGAAATCCTTGTGAAAAGAAAAAAAGTTGCACCATTGAAGTTTATATCACCATAAATGTGACCTAGCACTACGAAAGGGACATTAAGTGTCAAACTGACCATTCTGAAATAATGGTACAGCTAGAAACTTGACAATTCTCGTTCAAACGATATAAGAACCATTCTTGCAACGTTTCCGTTTTAGAGTTATAAGCATTTAAATTTGGTAGGGTGACTGTCAGCCATTTTGAGAAATCACAGTCTAAAATTTAGCCTAGCTGAAGAAAATGCATCAACCTACTCATTTCAAAGCACTTTTTTGAGTTTTTGGAGACCAGAACCACGATTGTCCTTTATAGATATGAAAAATGAGATGTTAGAGAGCACCAAAATACCCATAACTCAAAACTGATACAAAATAATATTTTTGACTTTGCAAGCCTGTTGTGAGAAACTAGCCCAGCGACTTAATGTCCCTTTCGTGGTGCTGGGTCACAAATGTCTTCATCAGTAAGTGTCATATGATAAGAATATCAAGGCACACAACCTAACATAACCCAAGGAAGCTTCACAATGCATGAACTATGACCAACACTATCTATAATGACGCCCACTAAACCAAAGTTCCATACATTAAAAACAAATTGTTTAACTGGCAACAACAAAATTTTACACTAAAATACACAAAAAATATGGATGACGACTTTTTAAAAATCAAACGTATTAAAAACTACATCCTAGATTGAAATTATTTGGGGAATTGGGGTATAAAGTCCTTAGGATTAAAAAGAAAGTGGGAATGTGACACACACAAAAAAAGAAATGTTTCAACAATCTACTTGTATATCAACCAAAGCGGGAATCAAGTTATAAATGACAAAAGAATATTGTGTACATTTAATGGATTTCTCACCAAGCCTTTGTAAATGATTTGTGCAAAATAGAAAAAAAGCTCCCCCAAAGAAAAAAAGATCACACGATAATGTGGCTATGACCTTCATTTCTAACAAGGACAAAAAGCTGTGTGCTTTTATGATTTATCAGAGTTTTTAAAAAATGATAACAGTGTTTTGACCATCTTTTTCTTTACAATTTGCCTGGTAAATAAGCACATTGAACTACGATAAAACTTTTGACTTTCTTTTTTAAAATTTGCCTGGTAAATAAGCACACTGAGCTACGATAAAACTCTACTCAGTAAAGGAACAATTCATGGCTGGTTTGGGCAAAACGCAGAAGGCCACCATGATATCGTCAGACCTGTTTACTCTACTCTTTTCGAGTAGTATTCTACTCATTTTGGACCTCTACTACTCTTCAAAATTGAAAATAATGCTCTTTACTATGTCTTTTTCAGTGAACATTGTGTGATGGTTTAATGAATAAAACTACACATTTTGCACCAAAACTACTCATTTCAGCTACCCAGACTACTCAAGACTTGTGTAGGGGGTAAACAGGTCTGTATTGTAATAAAACTTGTCATACACCACAAGTTTGGATAGTGAAATCGGTTAGCTATGGCAGTCTCAGAATAAAGTTGTTGCAGAGAGATTTATTTTATAAAAGCAGGACTGTTTGTCCATTTGTTAATTTATCTGTTGTATCAAACCGACACGGGAATGTTTAGACAAACGTGTTTTCTTCAGAAATCACAAATTGTATACACATCCGCAACACTAGAGTCAAAAGGAAAATGTTCATTTACTTCGTCATTGATTTTATCCCTGTATTTGGTGTCTATATTTGTAAATTCAAAGGAAAACAAACACACAATTGTGAAGAGAAAATTTTTTTTTAGCGCTGATCTGTTTAATAATAAATGTTACTGTGTACTCTGTGTTAAGGGTTTGGTCTTTCACCTTTTTTTTTTACGTTAAGGCAAATGGGATTGAGAAAAATAAACTGGCTTACAAAACAAAATCGCTCATGATTTTGTGCACCAATTATTTAACCCACCTGGTTCAATTAAATGATGCAAACCTATCAAAGTAAAACAGGTGTAAATTACAAACACAACACAAGTTCACAAATGTTTGCTGATAATTCCTGTTTATAAAAAAAAAATCAAATTAAAATACCATTATTTTCATCTTCAACTGGTTCCCTAAGAAAGTCACAGAAAATTTTAACACAATTTATCACAAATTCACAGAAAATGTTAACACAATTTATCATCAAGTGATGGATTATACAATGATTAGAAAAACTGATATGATTCATTGTGTGTATAATTATATGGTACAGGAAATAACTGACAGGTGTGTATGGTTCATAAAGTAGAAACAAATATGAATGACTGTGAATCAACTATTACCTTCTCATAAAATAATAACGAAAAAGCTCAATAAAAAGAAGAAAATCATAACCATTCAACAAGTTTAAATGCATAAAATAGGTAATGTTCTTTCATCTTCATATTGACTATAAAAAAAACAGATGCAGGAACATGCAGGTGTTTCAATGGCTGATAAGTGGCAATTGGAAAGTACTGGTAGTTGCATTATAATTTATAATAAAATAGTTTTGTTTTTGGGGTTTTAAATGACATGTACGTTTGAATTTTGAGAGCTGCCCCCGCCCCTCCAATAAAAAGATTGGCAACTATGCCAATTGTTTTTAAATTAAATTAAACAAAATGCTTTCTTAGATCAGTGATGGAGATTGGGCGAAAAACAATGTTTCTCAGTATATGCTTCTGCACATCCTGAATCAAGAATGGTCCCCGCACTTCAAAGTTGAACAAGGAATGGCAATAATTATTACGGTATGATCTATGAGCAACAAAATGAGGTCAAAAAGCAAAACAAATGGTTAAAACACACACACATGCACGCACACACTTTTCATGCAGTGCGACAGGTGTGCATATCGATCCACACTTACAGACCAAACTCGACTACTGGGTACTTGCTTACAAACTGGTTTGGGGGCTATTTCATGACATTTTTAAAGGCATGCTACCCTTACAAAAACCAGGGTCCAAAGTGTTAGACCCAGTAATTTTTTAAACCCACTGCTTACTGACTTTATCATATTGAAGAACCCGGTAGTGGGGTTTTGCACACGCACGCACACACACAAACATTCATAACAATTAAAAAGTAACTCATGTACCCTGCGCGACCAAATTGTCAGGCAGAACAATACAGCCTGAAGAAAGCTCTAGGAGCAGAAAGCTTGCTGTCTCTCTCTCTTCCCCATGATCACCCACAACAATACCTGGTAAGAATTTACCGTTTCTTCATCAGAACAATACAACTACCAGCGCTTGCACCTGAACAAAACTGTTCAGGCACACCGCACCTGCTAGCTCTATCCCAGGCAGAGGAGCCTTTCTTAGTTTGAACAGGGTGGGTTTTTTAGGGCACAACCGGTAAAGGCACAGTATTAAAGGTACCCAAATGTGACAGTATTAAAGGTGCCCAAATGTGACCCATCGCCACAAAATGAGTCGTGTTGTCCCTAGCTCACTTACCCCCTAGGGGCAATTTTAGGTGGAAGGGGGTCAAATAATCAATTCTCAGATTTTGACTTATTATTGAACAAGATCCTTCTCTACCTCATACAGAAGTATTGAAGTGTAAAAACGATCCTTTCTGCCTTGAAAGTGTGTTTTTATTAAAAAAAATATCTTGGTGGTTTTTTTTTACCCATTTTGAACCGTCTCATTTTGAAATTTCCTTGAGTATACGACTTCAAATCTTCATAACTTTGCAACAAATGGTCCGATTTACAAAAATTTTGGTTTGCTGGCAGGAAAGCTCTTCCAATGCAGAATTGTAATTGTTAATAAGTCAAAAGTGACCTGTGGGACATCATGACTCATTTTGTGGTGACATGTTGTAAATATAAAACAAACCGCAACAAATTAAAATTAAGGCCTTAGACTAAAGGTATTAGTACATATGTGTAAATAAAACAAACGTTCTATGAACGGCTTATATCTGGAGAACAATCCGGTGACAATTTTGTTGAGGCGGAAGACTGGCAGTCTGACACAGTCTCAAAGACCCACCAAAAAAATTAAAATCTCCCACGTTCCATTTAAAAGCAGCATTTACACTGCTGAGTGACAGACATCTCCAGAATGTCTATATGGATTGTAAGTCTTGTTACGGGTAAATCAAATGATGTTATTTTTTTCATTTTTTTTTCATTATAGTCCCGTCAACAGCTATGGTCAGCTCAGGACTGTCACAGCGTAAAGTTTGACCACTTATTACACTCATCAATGTATCTTACCAACGTTCAACAACCTGTAAGCAACAAAACATACAGTACAATTCATAACATGACATGTAAATGATATTAATTGCAAACGCATCATTATTATAATATTAATAATGGCAACAACTAAGTAGAATGGTGAAAGTTTTTTTAGTTTTTTTTAAAGGCCTCATTCCATAGCTTTTAAAGGCACATGGTAACAACGCTTTGTTATAATATGCGAGTAATGGCAAAGAATGTGTAAGTAACAGGAAAAATAATATATACCGAGTACATACAATTCACATTTCTAACATAGCAATCAAAGCAAAGCAACTGGATAAGGACAAATGAAAAAATACTAAATTACTCAGAAATTTGTTCTTTCTTTAAATTTTTGGAAAGTATTCTTGTGAAATAAAGCAAGAATTTAAGGCAACAAAAATATATATTCCGCATTTTCAAAAAAGAACACACAAAATTAAACAGCAGATAAAAAAAGCAAGACGGCAAAGCCCTCTATACTGTACTCCCAGTACAACACAAAGATCAAAACAAGCAAGTACAAAAATACTTGGACCCAAATTGTCACCAAATGTAGCACTTTTGGCTGCTGGATTTGTTGTTAACCTCATTGTACTTCCATCATTGTATTGAAAGACATGAAAATAGATATCTATTACTAAAACGGGACTTAGGCCGTGTACACATACATAAGCGGATATTCCATGCGGAAACCCTGTGCGCAATCCATAAATAAGTGCAACAGGGAAAAGATTTGCGCACGTGTCCGAATTGCCCCGATATGCGTAAACTTTTATCCTTCTTTCTTCCACTTATTTAGGGTTTTACGTACGGAACTTACGAATCTAATGTGAACCCGGCCTTATGAATAATCAAGATGAAAGGAATTATTAACATCAATGTTGTCAACATTGCTCGTATCATACGAGTAAAGGCAAGGTTAATAATAGTGAGCGGGGATTTTTTTTTATTCCAAATACCCATCACCAAGAAGACGGCAAGCCACATAAATGTATTCCCAGTTTGTTTAAGACGAGAGGGAGAGAGAGAAGAGGACAGATGCAGTAGCGATCTAAGATCAGGTAAGACGTGCTGGCATGCACGCCTTCAAATATGTGTATGGACTACTTCCCTTGACTGTGACTGTACAAAGGTCTCCTTCCGTCTTTCTCTTTGACCCTGTTTTCTTCTTTTCAACACAGTCTATCTGTGAGTGTACACGAGATACTATCGAACATATTGGGCATCATTGATACGGTGTCACAGACAAATCTGCTAATTTTCATGATTGACCGAGTAGTTGTTGGTTTTGTTCCCTGGCTTAAAGACTCCAGGGATCATCCCAAATGTCGAAGCAATAGGGCATTTGCCACGACTGTTCGTTCTCTATACTATACTACTAAATTGCCCGAGCTCGTTCTGCCCGAGTTACACTGACCTTTCTAGTTCAACTCTCTAGATTCAACTCCATGAAATTGAAGGTCACCGGCATGTGGCAAATGCCCTATTGAATACTATGGTACAAATGCACCAGCTAGGGAGGAGAACATTAGTGTGTGACTGACCGTTTTCGATGACCCCGCCACATGGGCAGCCACACTCCCACTTCGGAGGATTGACCGAGTAGTTATGGCTCAAGAAAAGAAGAAAAAAAAAAGAGAGGGAAAAAAGAAGACGGAGCCACATCAACAAAAATGTTACAGAAGAAAAGAAAAGAAAAAGAAAAAAAAAGTTATGGCTCTGGAAAATGGAACACATTTCTGTCACACACACACACGCATGCACGCACGCACACGCACACACACACTCTCACACACATATACACACACACATACATATCAGGGCTTCTGATAACGTAAAAACTAGCGTCCCTGACGCATTGAAAGTTAAAAGGACGCATTGAATGTTTGTCAAGAGAGTCCCTGGGGACGCACTCAAAAAATCATGAAAAACGAATAAAGACACTGTCTAACATTGAAAGTCGGCCACAGGCATCATCTGCTATGATGCGAGAGTTGCTTCCCTTAATTATAAAACTTTCCCTTTCCCATAATGCCTCTCGCTGTACCGGAAAAAGCCTTTCGCGCTACTCGACTAACAACAAAATGTCTTTAAATTTGTGGGTGTTAGTGCCCGGAAAGCGCAAAGAAAGTGAGAAAGATGTCGATCAACCATCAACATCTGCGAGTGTCAATGATCCACCTGCGACGAAAAAGGTGCGGGCCTACAAACCAGTCTTGGAAAAAGAGTTTTCCTGGCTGGAGTTTGACGAAACATCACAGTCAATGAAGTGCAGCGCGTGCGTGAAAATGTTATGAATGTAATGTTAATCGCCGAATTTGAGGTATGTGTAATAAGTGTATTTGTACATGTTTATAGACATGTTTCTTGATGTGGTACAGGGGACCCACTGAAGTTAGCCTGGGACTCGTTTTAAATCTGATGAAGGGGTCCCTGGGACCCTAAGAAACATCAGCTTATCAGAAGCCCTGCATATACAAAGAAATGCACAGATCCCATTCGAAGGTACATCAGTCATTAATTACCTGGAAATAGTTACAAAAATAAACTGGAACAATCTGCTTTTTAAATTGGAGCAAAATCATAACACTGGATTTTTAAAATTCTTCCTCAAAAAAAAAGAAAAAAAGAGCAAAACACAAATGATTAATATTCATCAATGTTATTCAATTCAGAAATGCAACTTGTACATTCTTTTTTTTTTCCAAGAAAAAAACACGCCTTCTCTATTTTCTACTTAATACTAACCCACAATATGCATTGATTTTTTTTTTTTAAACAGAATCTAAGACATTTATTTTACTGAAAACAATATTGGAATTTTACAGATGAGCAAAATATTCTGTTAACAAAAGCATTCCACATAAAAGTTCAATTTATTTTTCAAACAAAAAACGATGGAACCTCCTTTCACCCTGATCAACCTTTAGCTGCGACAAGCTCCTCATCATTCTTTAAAAATCCTCCGATGTCGGAGTGTGGCTGCCCACGTGGCAGGGTAATTAAAAACTGTCACACACGTAATGTTCTCATCCCTAGCTGGTGCATTTGTACCATAGTGTTCAAGTGCTTCGGCTGTTGGGATGATCCCTGGAGTCTTTTAGCCAGGGTATAAAAACAAACAACATTATAGCTATTTTTCAGTAAAACACTTTCCAAGTTATAAACAAATATTTCTAAATTGTTTCTAAGACTCGTTGAAAAACTTTTGGTATATTTTTGCACTTAAATGAGCAACAATTGTCACTTAGATTTAAAACTTTTTTTTTCTTTTCTGTTTTTTCCCAAAAAAACACAGAGAATTAATAAAGTGATAAAATATGGGGGAAATTCAAAGCCTGCTTCAACAAAATGTGGATGCACAAAGAAAACTTGAAAAGTATGAAGCCGTCTAAAACAAATCATTTGTCTCGAAGGATCATATTAAAAATTAAAATAAATTTAACCGGAATAAAACAAAAAAGATTTTAAAAGTATGAGTGTAAAAAAGAAGTGAGTAAGGACAGGAAGGAGTAAAAAAAATGGACTCCATTGTTAAAGGGCAGAATGAAAATCAGAGACTAGAAATAGTAATAGATTATTTAAAAACAACTGTTCAGTGATCATAACAAAAAATCTGTCTTTTTTTTTTTTTTTTTTTTTTTAAGAAAGCTGGTAACTGAAGGTTCCACTGCATTTTGTCTCAAAGAGCGAATAATTCTCAAAAGCTGGCAATAAGTCAACATTCAATCACAAGTACTTGGTCAAAGACTTGAACAGATTTCCACACATACATGTAAAACCAACCACACTACTCCATCCACACACACTTTTTTATATTCAGCTTATATACATCTGTACCGTTAAAAAAATTCGGAATTTCCTGGAGTTGCACTGCCTCCAGGCATTGCAGGGATGCATCTAGAAATTTCTAAACTGGGGGGCATTGCCCCCCTTGGTGTGGAAATTTGGGGGGATCTGGAAATAGTTAGGGGGGCGGGGGTAAATCAATGCCAGTTAACGTGTCGATCAAGGGATGTAGTGCGGACATTTTTACAACCTGTGGTGAATGCATTGTTCTTTTTGCTTTGTAAGCACCAGTCACAAAACATTGCTTTTGATTCGCTGTCAAATTCTAGCTAGGGTCTGCTTTTTTTCCAACTTTCCATGAACTCATGCTTTCGCTTTTTGAAAGGTGGTGGAGCGACACTACTAGCAATGGGATCGTCATTCGATGAACTTTCCCCGTTGTCATCACTAACTGCTGATGAGGAACAACAAGGTTGTTGATCAATGTTGCTCTCCACAGTCGCACTGTTTTCTTTCTTTTTAGAAGTCACAGTAAAATAATCCAGAAGCGATGCCATTTTTGAGCGGGCTCGCTTACACTGCGCCCGGAAATAGTAAATGAAAGAGAAAGCCGTTGATTGGCTATGCTATTTTTAAGACCCAATCTAAATGCTCGTTCTTTACTGTCGAAAGGAAATGCAGACTCGGTACAGCCCACGCAGCCACGCAATCTAGGCCTAGTGCCGAACAAGTTATTTTCAAACGATTTTTTCGTTTGCGGGATTTCACAAAATTTGGGGGGATTTTCCCGCAGCATATTTTTATTTTTGCGGGAACATCAACAATTTTGCGGCAATGCCGCAATGCCGCGCTCTAGATGCATCCCTGCATTGCCTCCAGGATCGTTCCCACCATCCTTATATCTACTAATGTCCCGTATGTGTCTGTGTCAGACCGGAGGACGTTAAACGGATTTTCATTCATTCCATACACACTGCTAATCATGGATGTACACACGTTTCCCTCTTGTCTAAAAGAAAATGCCTATCTCCCACAAGCCCCAAACATTTCCTGCGAAGCGTAGGTCATGTAGAGAAAGCCGTCAGCGTCCTTCTGGTCGCGGTAGATCTCGGCGATGGAGGAAGACATGGAGGACAGGGACTTGTTGTTGATCAGCAGGTACAGGGAGTGAATCTGGCTCAGCGACATCCGATTTCTGTCCACAAACACACACACACATTATCGTGAATGAATACGAATACAAATGTTTTATTTAGGGTCAGGGCTCCCAGGGACCCTCAAATTGTTGATCAGCAGGTACAGGGAGTGAATCTGGCTCAGCGACATCCGATTTCTGTCCACACACACACACGTTATCGTGAATGAATACGAATATGAATGTTTTATTGAGGGTCAGGGCTCCCAGGGACCCCCAAATTGTTGATCAGCAGGTACAGGGAGTGAATCTGGCTCAGCGACATCCGATTCCTATCCACACACACACACACGTTATCGTGAATGAATACGAATACTAAATGTTTTATTGAGGGTCAGGGCTCCCAGGGACCCCCATTTGGGGGTCTATAAAGTACTAAAATTCTAACGGACCCTCTAAAAGAATGTGCAGGGGGTCCCAGAGATGCACTAGAAAGTCTTTTTAGCATTCGCAATGCCACTGGGACCCTCTAATCCCTTATAGTCCGAAAAATATGGTACTAAACTATGCAAAGAAAAGCAAAACTGTACTGATGTACATGTATCAACAATGAACAATGCACCCCATATTAAGAAATACAGTGGAACCTCCCTTATAAGACTCCCTCCCATATAAGACCTATTTTCTCTGAGACATTGCCCTTCTTTGTAAGTATTAAAATGACCTCCCTTATAAGACCCCTCCCTTATAACTAATATAAGACCTCATTTTGGATGATTTTTGTAAGGTCTTATAAGGGACGTTCCACTGTAGTTAGGCCCAGAATGTTTTCAGCTGGAGAAAATCTTTCTAAAAGTTTGTAGAACAAAGGCATGAGATCTAGAATGGACCAGTAAGGCAGGAAGATAGTAGATGACAGTAAGCAAAGGGAAAAGGCAGTGTCAAAGAGAGTTACAGATTAGATGAAGTTACTTTGTCGTTTTTAGCACAGAACATCCAGAAGGTGGGGGAACTATTTAAACAGATGACAGTAAGCAAAGGGAAAAGGCAGTGTCAAAGAGAGTGGCAGATTAGATGAAGTTACTTTGTCGTTTTTAGCACAGAACATCCAGAAGGTGGGGGAACTATTTAAACAGATGACAGTAAGCAAAGGGAAAAGGCAGTGTCAAAGAGAGTGGCAGATTAGATGAAGTTACTTTGTCGTTTTTAGCACAGAACATCCAGAAGGTGGGGGAACTATTTAAACAGATGACAGTAAGCAAAGGGAAAAGGCAGTGTCAAAGAGAGTGGCAGATTAGATGAAGTTACTTTGTCGTTTTTAGCACAGAACATCCAGAAGGTGGGGGAACTATTTAAACAGATGACAGTAAGCAAAGGGAAAAGGCAGTGTCAAAGAGAGTGGCAGATTAGATGAAGTTATTTTGTCGTTTTTAGCACAGAACATCCAGAAGGTGGGGGGAACTATTTAAACATTACCTGATAATGGTGAGGAACTGTGACATGGTGAGATCCTGCGGCACCAGGAATTTGGTTTTGTCTAGCATGGGCAAGGTCTTCTCTTTGGAGTAACGCTCCACTATAACCTGCACAAACATTGGCCACTCAGGGGTTTTTGGTTTTTGGTTTTAAACACGATGAAATTTACATTATATGATAATGAATCAAAATATTAAGCATCTATCTCTTCAAATGTATAGAAAATTAAATTGAAAACAGAACACAGGGAACTTTACGAAAGATGCACAGAATACCTCGGATCTCTCAACTTTCATAAAGTTCTCTGCATAAAAATTCTATATCCCATCCTATTCCTATCATCTGTTTGTATGTTCACAGAGTAGAATTGTAAGAAACTATTCTCTATAATGTAAGTGACAGAATATATAAGTTAACAAGTTTGAGGTTCCGGACTTCCCTGCATTGCTAATTATTCAATGCATTGAATTTGATGACCTACAACAGCGGGGAAGTACCACATGTATACTACATGCACATTACAACGCAGCAGGCAAATTGTTTTGGGCTGCACCTAATGAATTACATTAAAGTAAACGCAGGACTCCCAGGGACCCTCATTTGGGGGTCTATGAAGCACTAAAATTCTAAAGGACCCTCAAAAAGAATGTGCAGGGGGTCCCAGGGATGCACTAGAAACATTCTTTTTAGCATTTGCAATGCCACTGGGTCCCTCAATTATATTTAGGACCCTCTATACTGTAAATGAAGGAGTCCCTGGGACCCTCTATACTGTAAGTGAAGGAGTCCCTGGGACCCCTTGTTTTACAGAACGATTGGGAGCCATACATGTAAACGATATATCAGACCAATTACTCTCTCTCTCTCTCTCTCTCTTTCTCTCTCTCTCTCTGTGTCTTGTCTGTCTACAAGTCTCTCTCTCACTGTCTCTTTCTCCCCACACATGTATGCACACACACACACACACACACACACACACACATACAAACACACACACATACAAACACACACACATTTTTGACGTTACTAAAGATGCATGACATTGACAATGACACAGAGAGAGAAGAAGAGAAGGCAACATACATACAATCCCACAGAGAGGGGCCAAACAATAATCTTTAACGATACTAGTCTACTAACAATCCACACTGTGCAGTGAAGGTAAACCTAAATTTCAAACCACAAAACATGCACCCAATTGTTCACTCACTGGGATTTTTGTGGGGAATTTACTTCTCAAGGCTCCCAGTTCATCCTTCCGGACAGCTGAAAAAAAAGACAAAATACTAAATATGTCATGAAAATAACAAATAAGCTGCTCTATCAATTCATCGAAGAGATGTTTGAGGAGTTTCTTTTGTGTTACAAATCTTGCAGCCCACCATGACCACCCGATCAAGTCTACATTATACCTAATCTATGTCATGCTGCTGGTGAGGGTTCCATACTGTGGAACTGGAAGCATACATTCCAGGATACATGGGTGAAAGTAAAACATTTTCTCAATCCTGAAATTACATGTTTCAATGATATCTGATTCATCCCATTCCTGAAGTGGTGACCGCATCAAAACTAATTTGCAATACACGTGTGTCTGTGAATACAGGATGGGTGGGGATAGTGTTAAACTTGCATGTCTATCTGCATCACCTTCTTGTTTTGTTGTTGTTGTTGTCATACCCTGGCTTAAAGACTCCAGGGATCATCCCAACAGCCGAAGCACTTGAACACCATGGCATAAATTCACCAGCTAGGGATGAGAACATTACATACAATGTTTGACCGGTTTTGATTACCCAGCCACGTGCGCAGCCACACTCCGACTTTGGAGGATTTTGGACTGATGATGTCATGCTAGGACTAGGAGCTTGCCATGGCTAAAGACAATCCCCATATAACTATGCAGAACATAATATTTTGATGTAGCCTTGGTGTTCTAGTTTATGTCAATTGGTCTGACACAGCCATATAAATTTATAAAATGCCAAGGCAGCATATTATTTTAAACTGCTGGTAAAGCAGACAGAAATGTTTGATTTCATAAGAACGTCAATTTGGATGACAAGATGGCCAGTCCTGAAGACTCTTTCTATCACAGTAATCACTGAGTATCAGCTTTTCCTATCCTGATTTCAGGAGCACTCCTAAACTACTTTCACCCATAAGTATGGGACATACATGTAAATGACATGCTGGCTTTTTCTGTCAAAGTGTGTGGGAGGGGGGAAGGGATGCAAGAAGGTGGGTCAGGACCGGGTTGGAAAGGGTAGGCAGGGTTTTGGAGGGAGATTGGGGGAATGGGTGTGAATGGGGAGGGGGAGGGAGGGGGGGCGTAGCTTATTTAAATCCGGGACTTGAAGCCTTCCACTGAGGCTGATGTCACGTGGAAGGGAGTTCCCATCTCCGATGGTCCGAGGAAAGAAAGAGAACTTTCTGTAGCTCGTTTTGCAGGATGGAAGAAGGTAGGTAGACTGGTGTGACTGTCTTGCTTGTCTTGCTGGCCGATTGAGGGATGGGCTGTACGGAATATTGATGGAAATGTTCCCATTGTGAAGCTTGAAGAAGGCAGGCAGTCTCAAGCGCGTCTTCTGTCGGCGAGTGGAGTCCAGTGAAGCTTCTGGATTTCCTAATAAAGCGTGCTGCTTGCCAATGGATTTGCTCTAGCCTGTCAACGTCCTGCTTTCTCAAGTTGCTGTATGGATCCCACACAGTCGCTGCGTATTCGAGTCTGGATCTCACTAGTCACACTAATAATGCAATGAAGGCTAGATGCCTGCATTCTGATGGGCTCTTGAGATTTCGGCGCAAAAAGCCCACCATCGACCCAGCTTTCTTGCAGACGTAGTTGACTTCTGTGGTCCATTTGAGGACCATGTTCCTATGTTTATATTATATTATAAGGTAGCCTAATACAGGATAGATATACTAGATCATATACTAATTTAAAACAAAAAGTAACATGTCATTTAATATTGAGTGGACGATTAATAGGCCGCGAGTCCTAGGCTGATGAAGCCTGTCCCTACCTACCTAATCTAGATACTCAGTACATTACTAGATATATATATATATGCCTAATCTATTAATCATGCCTAGTGTTATTACTAGTAAACACAAGGCTGCAACTTCCTGAAGTGTGGCTATCAAACTAAGCTCAAACTGTTGTTGTCATTCTTACTTACCAAAACTTTTCCGCTCCTTGAAACTTTTGCGCGTTTCTTGTGATTCGTTCATGGTGTTGATGATCCTAGGCTAAAAAAACAACTAAAGGGATTAAAATCTGGCCTCAGTACGTGTCTGCTGACTGTCGCAACCTCCACTCAACAAAAGCAAAACAATGTCGTCATTTCTCAAAACGCCACTCGATTGGCTTATTTTGGCACACACAAAGGGAGAGAATTCCAGTCACGTGTTTCTTTGTTTACAACCTGTCTTTTCTGTAAACAGTGCACGCTAAAACGAGGTATGCGGACAAAAGTCCACCGGGCAAAGGCCCATCTCGTTATCTGGAAAAAAAACTCTCTCTCTCTCTCTCTCTCTCTCTCTCTCTCTCTTATGGATCGAGTGGGATATATATATCTGTATCCCTGTCTGTCTGTTCAACTGTCTGTCTGTCTGTCTGTCTGTCTCTCCCAACTCTCTCTGCCTCTCTGCCTCTCTCACTCTCTCTCTCTCTCTCTCTCTCTCTCTCTCTCTCTCTCTCTCTCTCTCTCTCTCTCTCTCTCTCTCTCATGGATCGGGTAGGATATATATCTGTATCCCTGTCTGTCTGTTCAACTGTATGTCTGCCTCTCACAACTCTCTCTGCCTCTCTCTCTCTCTCTCTCTCTCTCTCTCTCTCTCTCTCTCTCTCTCTCTCTCTCTCTCTCTCTCTCTCTCTCTCTCTCTCTCTCTCTCTCTCTCTCTCTCTCTCTCTCTCTCTCTCTCTCTCTCTCTCTCTCTCTCTCTCTCTCTCTCTCTCTCTCTCTCTCTCTCTCTCTCTCTCTCTCTCTCTCTCATGGATCGGGTAGGATATATATCTGTATCCCTGTCTGTCTGTTCAACTGTCTGTCTGTCTGTCTGTCTGTCTCTCCCAACTCTCTCACTCTCTCTCTCTCTCTCTCTCTCTCTCTCTCTCTCTCTCTCTCTCTCTCTCTCTCTCTCTCTCTCATGGATCGGGTAGGATATATATCTGTATCCCTGTCTGTCTGTTCAACTATCTGTCTGTCTGTCTGTCTGTCTCTCCCAACTCTCTCACTCTCTCTGCCTCTGTCTGTTTGTCCCTCTTATTACCCTCTCTCTCAGAGGCAGACAAAGTCTGGAGAGAGACAGACAACAGAATTATATAAGGAACAAGAGACAGAGAGACAGACAGACAGACAGACAGAAACATAGTCTGAAGAGCGAGAGACTGACAGAGACAGAGACTGGGAGAGAGGAAGTGTGTCTTGTGTGTGTGTGTGTGTGTGTGTGTGTGTGTGTGTGCGTGTGTGTGTGCGTGCGTGCGTGTGCGTGTGCGTGTGTGTGTGTGTGTGCGTGTGCGTGTGTGTGTGTGTGTGTGTGTGTGTGTGTGTGATGTGTGTGTGTGTGTGTGTGTGTGTGTGTGTGTGTCGTGTGTGTGTGTGTGTGTGTGTCATCTGTGTGTGGGTGTGTGGGGGTGTGGGTGTGGGTGTGGGTGTGGGTGTGTGTCACAGAGAGGGAGCGGGGGAGAAAGAGAAAGTCTGAGAGGGATATACAGACAAAACAATTGACCCCCAAAACATCGCTAATATTTGGAATATTCAAGTGATAGTTTTTCAAGGTAATTAAAAAGACCCAATGCATGAATGTTTACTGCAGTTGTTTTTTTCTCCAAGATGACTTGAAGAGCTCCAGAAAATAATATGTCCCGTAGTAACCCATTTTCAGCCCAATCTCCTATTCTTGGAATTTATGGGAAAGCAGTTCTCATCACTTCATATTCATTGGATGGTTTCTTTCCGAAATCCTTAGCGAATGAGAAAAAAATCCCAATGGTGCAGGCTGTGCTAATGGGACCCAGAGACGCGCTGGCACACCTGCCCTACCAACACAAGAGCAGCCCTTCACCAAACCTGGAAGCTTGTGCTCCGGAGGGTGAAGATAGGTTTTTTTTAGGTTTTTTTACACAACACATTCCATTAAATGCGGTAATGCATCTTCACAAGTTACACCGGATGGTGTCCCTCTTAGCAAATGTTGACGTATAGCACCTACCCTGGCTAAAAGACTCCAGGGATCATCCCAACACTTAAACACTATGGTAGCCTCCAAATGCATCAGCTATAGGGATGCGAACATTACGTGTGTAACCGTTTTTTATTACCCCGGCCATGTGGGCAGCCACACTCCGTCTTCGGGGGATTCTGAACAAATAAATCTAAACGATTTTTATCGGGTGTGCAGAAAGCATCTCCTTCAAACACTGAACAGCGAGTATAACTATAAGACGTCAGCTCGCTAGCCTTGACAGGCATGCCAGGGCTCCCCGGGACCCCCATGTGCGGGTCTATGAAGTACTAAAATTATAAAGGACTCTCTAAAAGAATGTGCAGGGGGTCCCAGGGATGCACTAGAAAAATTCTTTTTAGCATTCGCAATGCCACTGGGACCCTCTATCCCGCCTCTAGGACCCTCTATACTGTAAGTGAAGGAGTCCCTGGGAACCCCGCCTTGTTTTGCGGGACGATTGAGAGCCCTGCATGCAGTCCATCTAGGAGAAGGAACACTGATTTTAACCCTTTCACCGACAAAGTCGCATTTTAGCACCACAGTGATTTAACACCTATGTCACTAAAAGGCATCAAACTGGGGTCCATTATCCAAAGACCCTATTGTCTTAGTTTTGGGAAGTAAGGGTAGATCTTATTTTAGATATGTCACAGAAGAATCACCAATACTGCATATGGATTTTCATATCTACCCAGGTACATTTAATGGCAATATTTTGCTGAACTATGGCTGGCGGTGAAAGGGTTAAAGCCACGACGAGCAGGAGGGATCGACTCATCAGCTGTGGCAGGCAACCTTCCTAGGAGAGAGAAACTCCGAATTCAAAGCAGCTGAATTATTTAGACGACAGTACCCGGATTGTTTTAAATAATGAATGATGTAGACGACGTGTTTTTGTTGTTGTAAATAATCATTATTTAGTAAACAATCATTCCTTTGGTAGATATGTTGCATTATTTAGCATAATATAGTGAATTGCTTAGCGGATGGTTTTGAAGAAAATCAATTATTTCTAAACAATCAATTATTTGCAAACAGAAAACATTATCTAGTAAATAAGTCTTATTAGTAGCATACAATACTTTATTCAATTGTCAAAAATAGCAAACTTCTTTAAGGAGCATATCATTTTTAATCTTTGCAAATAATGCATTATATGCTTAAATAATGCTTTATTTAGCAACATTATTTAGGATATTGAAAAATATAGGACTTTCTTGACACGGGGAATGCCATACATACATATGCTGGGCCTAACCAGATACAAAAATATCTTTGGCCTAACTAGAAATAATAATTGGGCTCACAACGACAACATTGCCTTTAGAGCTCTTCACATCTAAAGGAAAAATAAACAAAAACCAATCAAATGTAAAAAGTGAAAGCGTTGAGGGAGAGAGAGAGAGAGAGAGAGAGAGAGAGAGAGAGAGAGAGAGAGAGAGAGAGAGAGAGAGAGAGAGAGAGAGAGAG
>JAGGCT020001112.1:0-25000 GCA_017654935.2 Phymorhynchus buccinoides
CTTAAACAAACGAAATGATTGTCAAGTTGTCTACCATTATTTTGCAAGAACTGGTTTAATACTTTGTCAACTGAAGTACAATAGCCGTAGAACAATACTTATGACTGAGGTACTAATAATAACTGCACAGACTATGTACAAGTAATAAAACACCAAAACCGACATACCTCATTTTGATTGAACACATATGTGACCCAGCACCATGAAAAGGGACATTAACCCTATGACTCCCGACCATTCGAACCGGGAATCGATCCCAGTTCCCGAGAGATGGGAATTAACTCCGAACGTCACACCAAATATTTTCATTAAAAAAATCACCCAGAATAAAGTCTAACTCACATTTCATTTCTGAAAGATGCATATTGAATAGCAATGATGATATTCTCATTCGAAAGCTAACACAATGTCACACAACAAACCATGAAATAGAAGAAAAAATCTGTAATGGCGCTCCGAGTCAATACTGCACACGTCACGTGGAAAGAAGAAAAAACTTTGGGGTCACTTCGAAAAATCCGTTCAAAAAGACTAGTGGGTGCTTTCCCTTGCTGTAAGAACCAAAAACGGACCACTGAGAGTCAGGAAAAGGAAGCACTAACTTAGTATATTGCATTGTGGGTAGGGAGAAAGTGAAAGTGAAACTACTACTACTAGACCTGGCGTTCAGCGGGCGCAATCGGCGTCATCGGGCACCAGGGAAGAAAAACAAAATGGGGCGGATTTCAGTTCTGCAGCCTTGAGAGGGTTAACTGGGTGGGCTAGTTTCTCACAACAGGCTTCCAAAGTCAAGGATCTCATATTTTATCAATTTTGAGTTATGGGTATTTTTGTGCTCTCTGTCATCTTTTCTTACATATTTACATGGGTGAAAGCGACAGTTTGAAAATAAGGAAAAGGTGCATTGGGTTCCTGGGGCCTCATTTCCGGAGGCCTCTGCCTCTGCCCCCCAGAATCTGACAAGAATGTGCAGATAAATGCCTATTTCGTGAGCTCTCCTGAGGTCTTTCATTCACATTTACGAAATGTTTTTAACTCTAAAATGAACGTTGAATGTTCTAGGTGCAAACACACTCTGTGGCCTATGGTGGCTTAAATCAGTCAATTTCTTTTTTTCTTACAAATTTGAAAATAAGGATTTCCTTATTTTCTGATTTTAAAATTAAGGAAATCCTTGCTGAGAAGGAAAACTTTCACCCATGTATTTATAAAGGATAATCTTTATTAAGGTCTCTAAATGCTCCAAAAAGTGCTTTGAAATGAGTAGGTTGATGCATTTTCTTCAGCTAGGTTAAACTTTAGACTGTGATTTCTCAAAGTGGCCGACAGTCAGCCTACCAACTTTGAAAGCTCATAACTCTAAAATGAAAATAGTTACAAGAATGCTTCTTATATCATTTGAAAGAGAATTGTCTGGAGTTGTTTAAACCAACTGGACCATTGTCTCAGAATGGTCATTTTGACACTTAATGTCCCTTTCGTGGTGCTGGGTCACATAGTCTATCTTGGAAAAAACCCTGAATGTCTAAAATTTATTTTAAAGTAATGCTTCTCATTTTTTTTAAAGCAAGCCAATTTACCCCTCAATTAAGAAAAATGAGCAAGGGGTAAATCTATATCCAGTTGATAGATATATCATTAATAAAAACAAAACAAAAGAATATGTAATAAAAATAATGGGCATGCAAAAGCAAAAAAACAACAACAAACAACAACACCCCTATAAAAAGTGTAAGAAAGAAAAGTGTAAGCATTGTAAATCTAAAATATTAAAAAAAAACCCAAATCAGAACATAAAACTATTCTCCCAACAGGAGCCATAATTATTTTAAAAAAATAAAAAATTCAAATTCAATATACAGCATTTCAATTATAAATACATGTGGCTTAAATGCACATCAACAAGACAAAAGAAAGACAAGTTTGGGGAGAAAGGGTGCTAGGATGATAAGGCAAGATGGAAGGGATTACGAAAAACACACACACAAAACCCAGACAAAGAACAATGTCTAACCCATCCAAACACGACGTAAAAGGGAGACACATGGCAACCATCGGCTTACATTACATACGATCTAGATTCATGACCCTGGATATATGCATAACTGTACGGACTGATCCTCACGACCACTAACGAACAGAAAGTACGCTGTAACAAAAATCACGACAACATTTTCCAGTCAAGTCCTCAACATGCACTCATCAAGGAAACGGTGGTCACATAGATTCTGGCTCAGCCAATGGATGTCCTCAAAAAAATGACATTAGCAACACCGACCGTCAAAACCAGCCAGCCAAATTGCTGACAACATAACCAGCCAGGCAAGTTGCCGACAACACAACCAGCCAGCCAAGTTGCCGACAACAAAACCAGCCAATCAAGTCGCCGACAATGAAACCAACCAGCCAGCCAAGTTGCCAACAACAAAACCAGCCAGCCAAGTTGCCGACAACAAAGCCAGCCAATCAAGTCGCTGACAATGAAACCAACCAGCCAATCAAATTGTTGACAAGAAAACCAGCCAGCCAAGTTGCCGACAACAAAAACCACAAGCCAATCAGGTTGCCGACAAGAAAACCACAAGCCAAATCAAGTTGCTGTCAACAACAAAACCAGCCAATCAAGTTGCCAACAAGCCAATCAGGTTGCCGTCAACAACAAAACCAGCTAATCAAATTGCTGACAACAACAAAACCAACCAGCCAATCAAGTTGCTACCACCGAAAACCCAAAACCAACCAGAAACCAATCAAGTCACCGACAACGAAACCACCAACCGACCAACCCAACCAATCCAAAACGTAACACCCCCCCCCCCACTGTCAACCCAATCAGGTGGTCCAGGAGGTCTCGAAGCTCATGCCGGAGTGCCTGCTGCTGGCCAGACTGTTCTTGGAGCCATGGTAGGAGAACTGCTCGAAGTAGGGCATGCTGTCCATGTCGTCATCCATGTGGGGCAGCACCTCCGCCGCCACAGCCGCCGCCATCGTCGTCATGGTCGCCTCGTTGCTGGGCGGGGGGGTCAGGTTCACCGTTTCCCCCGTGAACAGCTCGTCGAAGTAGCGCGTGTCCGTGTCCGAGGTCACCTGGGGCTTGAACGGCGGAGCCACCTGTTAATTGACGGAGAGAGCAAAATTACCGTGACTGGTTTTGAGAGAGATTTCTATAGCAAAATTACTGTGACTGGTTTTTTTGAGAGATTTCTATAGCAAAATTACTGTTACTGGTTTTTTTTTTTTTTTTTAGAGATTTCTATAGCAAAATTACTGACTTTTTTTTTTAGAGATTTCTATAGCAAAATTACTGTGACTGTTTAAAAAAAAGATATTTCTATAGCAAAATTACTGTGACTGGTTTTGAGAGATTTCTTTTTGTTTTTGTTTTTTTCGCATTAAAAAAAAAAATTATTTAACAATTTTTTTCATCACATGATAATTGATGAACTTAGTATTGCAAGTGATGGAAAAGCAACAACAACAAAAAGGATAACTTTAACAGCAAATGGTAGTGAGATCAACAGTATTGACAATGGAAATAAAGATATCAATGTACCAATATCAACAGCAGTAATAGTTCTCACCCGCTATCATCCACATCATAATCAGAGAGATTTCTGTAGCGTAATTACTGTGACTGTTTTTGAGAGAGATTTCTATAGCAAAATTACAGTGACTGGTTTTGAGAGATTTCTATAGCAAAATTACAGTGACTGGTTTTGAGAGAGATTTCTATAGCAAAATTACTGTGACTGGTTTTGAGAGATTTCTATAGCAAAATTACCGTGACTGGTTTTGAGAGATTTCTATAGCAAAATTACCGTGACTGGTTTTGAGAGATTTCTATAGCAAAATTACCGTGACTGGTTTTGAGAGATTTCTATAGCAAAATTACCGTGACTGAGAGATTTCTATTTTGAGAGAGATTTCTATAGCAAAATTACAGTGACTGGTTTTGAGAGATTTCTATAGCAAAATTACAGTGACTGGTTTTGAGAGATTTCTATAGCAAAATTACAGTGACTGGTTTTGAGAGATTTCTATAGCAAAATTACAGTGACTGGTTTTGAGAGATTTCTATAGCAAAATTACAGTGACTGGTTTTGAGAGATTTCTATAGCAAAATTACCGTGACTGGTTTTGAGAGATTTCTATAGCAAAATTACAGTGACTGGTTTTGAGAGATTTCTATAGCAAAATTACCGTGACTGGTTTTGAGAGATTTCTATAGCAAAATTACCATGACTGGTTTTGAGAGATTTCTATAGCAAAATTACCGTGACTGGTTTTGAGAGATTTCTATTTCAGTTGTCAGGTTAAAAACTGATGATATGAGCATCGTCAAATCATAACCGCTTCCTGATCGAGGATGCTTTGTGAATAAAACAAAACAATAATGGAAGAACAACTCTCGCTGCAGTGCAAATGTCAGCTCAAATTTCATAAGTATTTGATGACAGCCCTAATTATATAAAAACTCAGTTTCTCATAAGCTCAAACAAGATACAAGGTTTTTGAATTTCACTGACGATATGATTACGAACGGAATGAAAAAGTACAATGCAACCAAATTCACACGGCTTTTAACCCTTTCACTGCCAAAGTCGTATTTTAGCACCACAGTGATTTAACACCCATGTCACTAAAAGGCATCAAATTGGGGTCTATTATCCAAAGACCCTGTTGTCTTAGTTTTGGGAAGTAAGGATAGACCTTATTTTATATATGTCACAGAAGAATCCCCAATACTGCAGATGGATTTTGTTCTCTACCCAGGTAAATTTAATGGAAATTTATGACTGAAATATGGCTGGTGGTGAAAGTGTTAACATCCACAGACATTTTTCATACCTACTTCAACAAGATACCTACTTCAACAAGAAAAGCAGGACTATTATAAATCGTAACTTATAATCAGTTTTCTTCTAACTTGATCAATGTCCCCAATGTAACAAAGAATAGTTGCTTAAACTGTACCGACATTATCTTAACCAAAGCATCAAAAGATACAGAAAGAAAATGTTTTATTCTGAAACATGGTTTTGTCAACACTTTGTTATTTAATAAGAACAGAGTATCAGTCCTACTCCTAGCATCATCCTTTGAGAGAAAAAAAGTGTTTCATTAAGTTTGGCAATGCTGAAAAAAGAGCGGAAGCCTGCAACAGCTTGCTGGAGTAGCGAGTGTGTGTGTGTGTGTGTGTGTGAGAGAGAGAGAGAGAGAGAGAGAGAGAGAGAGAGAGAGAGAGAGAGAGAGAGAGAGAGAGAGAGAGAGAGAGAGAGAGAGAGAGAGAGAGAGAGAGAGAGAGAGAGAGAGAGAGAGAGAGAGAGAGAGAGAGAGAGAGAGAGAGAGAGAGAGAGAGAGAGAGAACGAACAAATGTTCCTTAATGAGGGAAAAAACAGAATGAGAGAGAGAGAGAGAGGGGGGTGGGGGCGTAAGCTACACATGCTTTTAATATTATAAGTAGAAGTTGTATAACTCAGAGTAAAAATGACAATTTTTTTACATCACAAAAATTACAATTTTTATTTGTTATTATGACCTGTGTCTCCTTCACTCTGAAAAACCATACATGTACTCGTTCTACTCTCACTTCAAAAGTAAATAACTGATTTACTACCATATCATTCTGGTTTTTAAAAATGAAGTCACTGAAAACATAATGATCATAATTATCACAGTGCAAAGTTTGGTTATGCTATTATTTGTTGTTTCTGAGAAAAGTACAATGTTACATTTTTTTTTTACAAGAAAGAGTGCACGTGTTGTTAAAGTTTTTTTGAGAAAGAATACATGTGTACTGCTGATTGACCACACACACACACACACACACACACGCACCAATCATGATAATCTAGGCTCAGCTTTCTCTCTCTCTCTCTCTGTGACTAAAAATACTTAAAAGCAGACTATAACTCTACATGTAATAATAGTGCATAGAAGAGAAGAGTATTTATGTAAATATGTAGAACTTGTTGAAGTACGGTGGAACCTCAGTAAACCGACCACCCAACAGACTGGTCAAAACTGTCCGCAATAGTGAGGTGCCCGCTGTACTGAATCCCTCCATGCGAAGGCAACACACAATTACATGTATAATGAAAAGAACGACTTTATTTTATTGACAAACATTGTCATTGACTAACGAAGCAAAGGAATGATTTTCATTCAACTTTTCCGTGATCTTTCCTTGACCTTTATTTTTCAAATATCCTTTCCCGTGATTTTTGCTTTAAAAATATAGCCCGGATTCTTCTTTGACTATGCTATTACAAATTGGTGATCAGGGTGGTCGGATTACTGAGTGGCGAATTACACTTGTTAATAGTGATTCAGACTGAGGTCACTGTCCGTTGTCCTGAATAGCGGGGTGGTCGCTATACTGGAGGCACCCAAGCTTAGCAATAAATAAGAAGGAAAAAATTACAGACGGACAAAAACCGTCCAGTATACTGAGGTGCCTGCGATACAGAGGTGCCCGTTAAGTGAGGTTCGACTGTAAGTAACTTGTAAAACCTTTCAACATGCTGATTACCATCCTTATCATCATATCAGCATTAACGCAAACAGAAAGAGTGCAAGAACTACAGATAAAGCAGCAATACCAACATCACACAGAAACACAATGAAACCTGTTGTAAGTCGTCAACTGACACAGTAAAAATGTGCCTTTTCCAACTAAAACTGAAACAATTTCCTTTATAATAAACGAATGATGAAAACCACTACAAAGAAAAATTGTTCCTCAAATTATCAGGCTAAACGAGCTTACAACAGGCTGGTTATGAACAAAAGTCACAAGTTATAAAAACAGAGAACGAGAAATGCAGGCTGAAATTGATTAAAAAGTGCACTCAGATACAGTGGAACCTCCCTTATAAGACCTCCCATTATAAGACTCCCTCCCATATAAGACCTTCTCCGAGTCATTGCCCTTCTTTGTAAGTATTAAAATGACACCTCTTATAAGACCCCTCCCTTATAAGACCTCATTTTGGATGATTTTTTAAGGAGGTTCCACTGTATAACACAAGTGAGCAGCAAAGTTACACGTCATATAGTACAGTGGAACCTCTCTTGTAAGACCTTCAAAAATTATCCAAAATGAGGTCTTATAAGGGAGAGGTCTTATAAGGGAGGTAAGTTTAATACTCAGGCATGGGAATTGTCAGTCTTTTGGCTGATTTCAGCTTTTCTAATGGTCCTCTTCAGTCTTTTTTGCAAGTTTCAGCTTTTTTGATGGTCCAAGAGGACATTTATGAGATAAAAAAAAGAAGCCCAATGAGTAAAACTAAAGTTATTGGTTATAAATGAATGCAAAATGAACTAAATATATCAGTCTTATCTCTAATACTGTTTTTAAGGCTTAGATAACAGAAGAAGCTTCATTTTCTGGGGGCTGTATCCCAACACACACGGTTTTCAGTTGTTTTTTATTCCTTGTTCCTCCTCCTATGCCTGCTTCCAGACCCCAACTTTCAGTCTTTTTTGTCTTCTCTAATTGCCATGCCTGATACTTATAAAGACGGGCAATGTCTCAGAGAAGAAGGTCTTATGTGGGAGGGAGTCTCTTAATGGGAGGTCTTATAATGGAGGTTCCACTGTATCTTTTTGCTTGGATTTCAGAATACTGTCACTGCCTCCTTTTATCATCTGGATGAAAGCCCGATACACTCAGTAACGTCGCTTCAGTCATGAACAGAAGTAAGCAACCCGGAAAAACTTGTCAATGGTGGTTAAAAACAAGAACAAAAGCAACAAGAGTCTATTCAGAGAAGAAGAACAAGTGAGGCTAAAACTACACACACAGTGATTAGTGAATGCTCACGCAGATATTAGGAGTATAGTTGATCCACCGCAACCACTCAGAAGTCAATTGAGCACACACTCAGAAATCAATTGAGCACACGGCAGAAGCCAATTACCTCAAGCGCATTCGTTGATGACATCCGCTCAAAACAAAATTCCCGATTCCGCCTTCTGCTTTTTTACGAAGCTAGCCCCTGAAAGAGACTTTTCTCCATTCTTGCGGTAGAAACATAAACAGTTTGAGAAAGCGAGTATCGCGGTGCTATTCCTATTGGCCGCTGCAAAGAACACCTTTTGCAAGAGTGAATGCCCTTGGTGGGTGGGGGAAGGTGGTTGAGTACTGACCAAACAAGGGAATAACTCTTGCCAATAACCCTATTTGAGGCCACTCAATGGCTGCCTTTTGCAAGAGTGAATGCCCTTTTGGATACTGATCAACAAGGGCTTAACTCTTGCCGTCAAGGGCGTTAATAGCCCTACTTGCAGTGGCCGATAACTCCAAACAGCACTCAAAGTTTTCAACGCACAGGTAGCGATTTCCAGCCCCACACCAAATTCGTTGAAATCTTGAGAAAAATGTTATATTAAATAAGCTTTGAAGAGAGTCAAGAAAACATGTATGTTGGCGTTTCTTTTGTATCTACAGTTAACCGTTTTCAATATCAGCATTTTTATTTCCGCTGAAAATAGGAACATGCAAAAGATCATACACCAAGAAGACAAAGTGCTTTCCAACAAAAACACTATACATTTCAAGGAACATAGTGATGTATAGAATAAAAAACAACCCACAAACAATTGTAAACTATTGATATATTTATTTATAGAGATATGCATTGATATAGGAGTCCAGTTGAATAAATAATTCAAAATAGTGGTTACATTTTTTTTTTTTTTTTCTCTGTAGGTTGTACAGAAACATACAGTATAAAGAGAGAAATGGGAATTTGAAATATTGGTAAAAAAAACACCCCACTGTATTTGTTTGTTTTCTTTCTTTTTACTTTCTGTACATCCATAAAGATAAATAAATAAATGAGAGCAGATTATTTTACATTCCATAAAGAATTTTCTAAAGTTCTCTATGAATACCAACATAATGTTCTTTTTCTTTCTTTTTTCCCCTGAAAGCCAAGATTTTACAATCGTTTGTGTTAATTTTTCTTTCTTTTTTTCTTCAAGTAACCTTGCATAGATAATCCCACATACAACAATAAATCGACCATAATAAAAGGAAAACATGGACAACAATAAGCATGCAGTCAGATCTTCGCCCTAAACCCACAACATCATAGTGACATTTCAGACAAGCATTGCCATACACAATAATTATCATCGTGGAACAACAACCAAGCATGCCTTCTGGGTTGAAATGAACGGGGCTACGATTTATTGCAGTACATATCGCCGTGTGCAAAACAAAAGTGACGTAAGTCAAAATTGGTCAACTTCGATGCGTTTGACTTACCAGTTGATCGATCAAAACAAGATGCATCGCTGAACAAAGTTACTTATTTAAGAACATTTATATAGCGCTTAGCCTTTAACCCTTTTGCCGCCAGCCATTTTTCAGTAAAAAACCACCATTAACCCTTTCACCGCCAATGTCGCATTTTCACTAAAACTCTTTAAATCAGGGTCTGTTTTTCTATGATATTGTGTTCCTAATTTGGGCAGTAAGGATTGACCCCATTCTAAATGTGTCACAGAGAAATCCCACAATATTGCAGACAAAATCTTTTCTGTAGCCAAGTAAATTTAATGGAAATTTTTGGCTCAAAGATGGCTGGCGGTGAAAGGGCTAAACGTAACTGGGTAGAGAAAAAGATTATCTGCAAGATTGGGAATTCCTCTGTGACATATGTAGCATTAGGCCTAGCTTTACCTCCCAAAATTAAGAAAAATAGGGTCTTCAGATAACAGGCCCCGGTTTGATGCCTTTCAGTGACATAGGTGTTAAGTCATTGTGGTGCATAAATGCGATATTGGCGGAGAAAGGGTTAAGCTCTAAGCGTAAAATTTGCAACGATAAAGCACCAATGTTGATGCTAAATGCTAAAAAAAAAAAGAAGACATAATTTGACCTGAAATGACCGAAATGTCGAGTTTTCCATTCCTCCTGTGAAGTGATGTCTTTCGACTTGCGTCTCTATAGCATGCGGAAGGCGATATGTTTGGAGCAATATGCAGAAATGATAATGCACTTACCCTTTTGATAATACAGTGGAACCTGCCTATAAAGACCTTCCCTGTTAAGACTCCCTCTAAGATGTGACCACAACATTTGTTTTAACCGATTTCCCCCCCTTCATATCAGGACTACTGAGAGCCCACCTCCCTATTAAGACCCCTCCCTATAAAGACCTTTTTGGGTGGCTTATTTTTCAAGGTCTTAAAAGCCCCTTCACTGCCAGAGGAAAAAAATGAGAAATTATCAATTTTCTTATTATAAAATGTACAAGAGCCCTGTTCAACTCAATCTACGAAAACGGTCTAGAGATATATCTTTCCTGACTTGCATAAACCAAGAAACACAACAACATTCCAGGGCTATCACATCATCAATGACATCACACATCCCATAAAAGCTATGACATCATCAATGACATCACACATCCCATACAGGCATGGTAGACAGGGGAGGGGGCAGGGAAGGGGTTACTAGACAGGTTCCACTGTAGTGACATACATTAAACATTCCTGTACACAAGTATCATCGTGGACGACAACAACAACAACAAAAGCATGCCTTCTGGGTTGAAATGGAGGGGAGGGGACTCTGATTACAGCGCATACGTTTGGAGAAATGTGCAGAGACCACATGATCCAAACGAGCTTACCCGCTTGGCCACCAGGTCGTCCCAGTTGATGCACTGGAAGAAGGGGTGAGCTTTGATTTCTTCCACGTCAGCTTCGCTGCCCCCGAGTCTGTCACGCACATATTATAGACATGAATAGACTTTGTAGAGTCATGCTGATAGGTGTGAGAGGGTAGTGGTTCTTTTTTTCTTTTTTTTTAATTTTTGCTGTCCCATCTTCTGGGCTGTACAGTGGCGTTGCTCCCACGCCGCTCGTTCCGAATTCCAATTCGCAGCTACACCCGGGTTTGTTCAAGTCGCAGAAACCAAGATCAGCAGTCCAAGGGGAGCGAATCTATGTTAGGCCATCAGGAGGCAACCAACCGAGGAGACACTGCACTTCTGCTGAGTCACTTCGGTGGAGTTCAGTGGAGCCTGTTCAGGACACCACCTGAGGGTAGTGGTTCTGTGTGTGTGTGTGTGCTTGTGTGTGTGTGTGTGTGTGTGTGTGTGTGTGTGTGTGTGTATGTGTGTGTGTGGCTTTAATTTAACGTTTATCCACCACTTGCGATATTAGATGGATGTGTGCGTGCACGCGCTTATGTATGTGTGTGTGTGTGTGTGTGTGTGTGTGTGTGTGCTCGTGCTTGAATAAAAGTGTGTCTGTGTACAACTGTTTATTCAAATATCAGTATAAATCACTGGATATATATACACATCTCACACTATAAAACAAATAAACAAACCAACACCATTGTCTATCTAATACAAAACATGCACTACGCAGCAATCATCGCTAAACTAGTAGCACATTAACCCTTTCACCGCCAGCCATTGTTAGCCCAAAATACCATTAAACTTAAAAAATTATCTCCAATATTGGGATTTTTTCTGTGACATGCATAACACTAGACCTATCCTTACCTACCAAAATTAAGAAAAAAGGGTATTTGGTATGATGCCTGTTAGCGACATGGGTGCTAAACCATTGTGGTGTATAAATGCGACATTGGCGGTGAAAGGGTTACGGTCATCTTACATCTACTCTTTTGGTACACATATTCTACCTTTCCCCAAAAAAACTATATTGTAGCTTAACCCCTTGACTGCCAGAGAAAATTAGACCCCCCAAAAATCATTTAAAAAATCCTGACATCAGAAAGAGAACTGATGGAGCCAGTCAGGTAAAAGGGCTTGGGGGATATAACCCTCTTGACTGTGTGAAAGCAAAAAGCAGCATAACAGAGTTATTCCCGTTCATCCGTCATCAGTGACAATAATAAAAATTAAAACCCCCAGACATAATCAAACATGACGAATGTGATAAGTTATATGGCAGTCAAGGGATTAACCCTTTCACCGCCAATGTCGCATTTAAGCACCACAGTGATTTAACACCCATGTCACTAAAAGTAAAAGGCATCGAATCAGGGACTGTAATCCAAAGACCCTGTTTTCTTATTTTTGGGAGGCAAGGATGGACCTAATGTTACACATGTCACAGAGGAATTCCCAATATTGCACATAATTTTTCTTCTCTACCCAGTTAAGTTTAATGGCAATTTTTGGTTGAAAAATGGCTGGCGGCGATAGGGTTAAGCTCATTAACAAAATTAGAGGTGTAAACTTTTAAGCCCGGAAACGAAAACGCTACATTCAATCCCAACATGGCAGCCAAGAATAGAAATTCAGACCACATTCACACATATCTTGATCTCCCAAGATAATCCAACACAAAGCACAAACTTTCATTCAGTTCTCTCCGTCATAGAATATTCTCTCTCTTACTGCATTTTCTCCTCTAATGAACAAAAACTTAAACGAAAGCAAAAATAATTATACTGTATTTTTCTAACTATGCGGCGCACCCCCCAAATTTAACACAAAATTCAGATTTTGTTGTCATATTTTCTTACTATATTATTAATTATATTACAAGGCGCAAGGGTCTCAGTCTGGGGAAAAAAAGTACAGTGGAACCTCCCTTATAGGACCTTCAAAAATCATCCAAAATGAGGTCTGATAAGGGAGGGGTCTTATAAGAGAGGTAATTTTAATACTTACAAAGAAGGAGTGTCTCAGAGAAGGTCTTATATGGGAGGGAGTCTTATAATGGGAGGTCTTATAAGGGAGGTTCCACTGTATTGCCTTATAGTCTGAAAAATATGGTGGCTCACCGGCGCTTAGGGTTCTTGACAAGCAATCCATTGAGCAGCATTTTGGCCTCTTCGGAGAGGTTTCGGGGAAACCTAACATTCTGCAGCAGGATGAGCTCGAAGAGAACGTCATGGTCTCTGTTGTAGAAGGGCAGGCGACCGCACATCATCTCATACATCACCACACCCGTCCCCCACCAGTCCACTGCCCGCCCGTAGTCGTTGTCTTCTAACACCTGTTCAGACATATGATGACGATTGTTTCGTAAATACAGTGGAAACCCTGCTAATTCAAAAATGGGTAAAGGTCAAGATGTGCCACACACCCCCTACATTTCTCGGTTAATTGTATTTGTCCGTTTTTGCCTTTCTTACCATACATAAAGCTGTATTTTAGGAACATTTTTAGCTAATAACCTTTTTGGAATACTAACCCTATCCCTAACCCTAGCCCTACCCTGTAAGACGGAAAAACGCAACGAACCACAACTGTGACAAATCGCGGTGTACTGCAGTACATAGAGGGGGGTAGGGTTAGGTTTAGGGCTAGGGTTGGGGATAGGGTTAGTATTCCAAAAACGTTATTAGCTAAAAATGTTCCTAAAATACAGCTTTATGTATGGTAAGAAAGGCAAAAACGGAAAAATACAATTAACCGAGAAATGCAGGGGGGGGGGGGAGGGGCACATCTTTACCTTTAGCCAAAAATGGATACCACACACAAACATCGGTTAATCCAAAATATTTTTTGGGCCCCATAATTCTTCGTGACGCGCAAGCGCAATAACTTTATGACTGAATTGATTGTGCCACCTAGTGACGAGTCAGGGGCAGATAATTTAATTAGTGACTTTATTCTACTTTTTCGCTACGTGCAAGGGTGATAATTTCATGTAGACGCTAGGTGGCGTGCGCAATTCAGTTACACGAATCAGGGGCAGAGAATGCTCATCATAAATCCTCATTTTAATCCTTCTTAAGGCAAACCTCAAAATAAGGGCCATCTCAAAATCAAATTTCAGTCCTTTCCATTCTGACTCACCACATTTCCAATACAGAGATTATCTTATAACACCTGTCCTTGATACATACTGATGACTATTTGCTAAATAATACGTGTAGGCATTCGGAAAATAACACAATGCTAAGAAGAATACACAGACAGCCATGAGTGAAAGGGACCACTTTTCCCCCCCTTACTTATCACATAACTGCAAAGTTAATGTTTTTCTTTACCTCTATTCAAATCTGTTTTCGTGTGCAAATATGTGACCCAGCTTCAGAACGAGTAGATCAATGCATTTTATTTTAAGCAAAGCTAGACTTTAAGCTGAGATAATTATGCATTTGAAAACTTCAGCCAATTCTCTTTCTAATGATACAATAAACATTCTTGTATCTCTTTCCGTTCCACAGTTATTAGCATTTAAAGTTAGTAGGGTGAGCGTCGGCCATTTTGGGAAAACACAGTCTAAAGTCTAGCTTAGCTGAAGAAAATGCATTGACCTACTCATTTTGAAGCACTTAAAAGACCATTTAGAGACCATATTAAAGGTTATCCTTTACGGATATGAAAGATAAGATGTTGGAGAACACAAAAATACCCACAAAATGGACAAAAAGTGAGATTTTTGACTTTACAAGCCTGTTGTAAGAAAGTAGCCCGGCGACTTAATGTCCCTTTCGTGGTGCTGGGTCACATATAAGCTTTTCAAAGGAACACTACATGTACATTTCCTATCATTCTCCTTAACTCACTCGGCAACGGCCGGTTGCTTCCCCTTACAACCGTTTAGGATGGGCCATTCAGTTAGGTTTGAAAACACACCACAAATAAGCTATGTAAAGTTAGGGACCATAATATTTCCAGAGAAGATTACAAACACCATGCATTAAATGATCGTAACAAAATCAGATTCCATACCTTCATCATTTGTCTCCTTTTGACTTGAACAGCTTACACATAGAAAGAAGGAAGATTTCACATTCCTATCTCTGACCACCTCCCCCCACCCCCCACCTCCCCCTACAGCCAAAACTGAAAGTAAAGTCTGCAATGATTGGTTGATTTCAAGAGAGGCAAGGTCAAAGCAAACTAAAAATAGATTATGACGTGACTCTTGAAAGCTGGCTACACACCAGGAATCAAAACCTCTTGCAAACTGTCACGAGCCGGCTCTGGCTCATTTGTCCCTAAAGGTTGTGCAAGCCATGAGCCGGCTCCGGCTCATTCGTCCCAAGTGAGTTAAGGACAAATAGAGCTATTCATTCGCTATCACCCTCAGTGTTGAATCTAGGATTTTCCAGATTGACCCCCAAAGCTGATATACCTAAGCCAATCAGATGACATTGGGCAGAACAAGAGGTCAGATAAACTCCAGAGATCAGCTATATACACAGTCATGTGATGTGTTGTTTGAAAGTGCATTCGTTCACTTTATTCGGTGGCTTTTGGGGCACACTGTCCAAAATATTAAGGGAGTCAAATATATTTTTTAAAAAGGTTAGTCCCACAATACCACAACCTAGAATCAACGCAAAATCCTCATTAAACACAACCAACCTCTGGTGCCAAATATTCTGGAGTGCCGCAGAAGGTGCTGGTGCTGGCCCCGTAGAACATCTCCTCTTTGCACAGGCCAAAGTCGGCTATCTTGATGTGCCCGTCCTTGTCAAGCAACAAGTTCTCCAACTGTGTGTGACACAACAGATTACAGTGGAATAAATGTAGAACATCTCCTCTTTGCACAGACCAAAGTCCGCTATCTTGATGTGCCCGTCCTTGTCAAGCAGCAAGTTCTCCAGCTGTGTGTGACAAAACAGATTACAGCAGAATAAATGAACTGCATATAAACCGCTTCTTTTTCGCACCTTTAACCCTCTCGCATTCGCATGTGTTACAGAAAAACCTTCTTCTAGTGTTCACATTCTTTTACACATTTTCTGGAAAATCTGTCTGCTAAAGCACACAGAGCGCTTACTATCACATCACTGCAAGTGAGAAGCTTCTACATAGTGTGTGCATAACAGGCCAGAACTTAGTGCGTGATGAAAATCCTATCACAGGGGGTCTCAGAGTGGGGGCAAGCTACGGGCAGTTTGGGGCAGCTTGAATGCACAGAGGCAACTTCCGGCTGAGCGGCATAAATGCAAGAGGGTTAAATCTCTTGTTTCAGCGGAAATAAAAAAGAAATCGATGTTACCAGTAATGATATTTCTGGTTGTTAGCAAACAAAATTTAGCATTTATAATACAGTGGAACCTCCCTTATAAGACCTTACAAAATCATCCAAAATGAGGTCTTATAAGGGAGGGGTCTTATAAAGGAGGTAATTTTAATACTTGCAAAGAAGGGCAATGTCTCAGAGAATAGGTCTTATGTGGGAGGGAGTTTTATAATGGGAGGTCTTATAAGGGAGGTTCCACTGTAACAGCATTCTTCACCTTGAAATCTGCTCTTCTTCTTTTCAGTCAGCAGCAAAATGTCAAGAACACTATGCATAATCCAAAGTTCTTTCCAAAGACAAAAAAAAAGAAAACATCTTGTAACCTTTCTTCTTCTTCTGCATTCCCAGGCCAAAAGGCCATAATGGGCGAAGTACGTATGCGTCCGTTTTCAGTTTTCACTGGTCTCCCCGCTGCGTACAGCCAACACATTCTGATTTTGGAGGAGCTTGTACTGTAGCCTTCATATATATAATAGATTTTGAACAGCTTCATGTTTTTTCGATTGTTGTTTTTTCATTCAAAGATCTTTTTAAGTACAAGTTTTTATAATGTTTGGACAAATTTATTATTTAATCATTTTATGAAATAATCATGAAAATCAACCAATACACTCCGCACCCATTAACTCATTCACTTTCTCTCTTTCTCTCAAAGAATCATGGGTGCTCCTGGGAAATTAAAAAAATCCTGCAAGCCTGAGCAGAGTGCAGGGACAGCGCCCCTCCTGGGGGTTCCGGGGGGCAATGTCCCCTGGAAACTGAAGGGAAACAACAGTTTCCAATGTAATTGACAGGCTCTCGTTGCACTTTCACTTCTGGTTAAACTTTATGACATCTTTAACCAGCAAAATACATATTCTCAAATTCTCATAAACCGGCGATGCCGGCTCCAGGCAATAAAAAAAATCCTGAACTTTAGGACATCCTGAAAGCAGGAGCATCCGGGAAGAATTCCCTTCGCAGACAACGGACCTTCAGATCTCTGTAGACAATGTTGTTTTCGTGGAGGTAGCCCAGGGCCGATATGATCTCTGCCCCGTAGAAGCGTGTGCGGTCTTCGGAAAAGACCCGCTCCCTGGACAAGTGGAAGAACAGCTCCCCTCCGTTCACGTACTCCATCACAAAGCACAGTCTGTCCGGGGTTTGGAAGGAATACTTCAGTTGCTGGAAGAACACGAAACAAAACAAAAAATGAAACGAGCCATTAAAAAAACTCAACTGACATCAATTTGAAAAAAACGTCTTCCACAATCTGATCAATACACTTCAAATCCCATGGGCAAGCGTAATGACTCAGGCCTACCAGAGTAATACTTGGGAGTGACTGCCCCTTTCAAGGGGCGATAGTAACTTTTAACAGAATGTTATTATGTGATTTCCACATAACCTGATTTCTTACAGAAGGAAAATGTAATGACTCAGGCCTACCAGAGTAATACTTGGGAGTGACTGCCCCTTTCAAGGGGCGATAGTAACTTTTAACAGAATGTTATTATGTGATTTCCACATAACCTGATTTCTTACAGAAGGAAAATGTACACTCAGTAAAGACACTAGCATCCGTCCTTGGTTGTGTTTGATAAAGGCCCCCATGGGGATGCTGGGTGATCTTTCAGTACAAATAGTTCCCCCACCTTCTGGAAATTCTGAGCTACCAATTTCCTCTAATCTATCACTCTGACTTTTTTTTTTTTTTTTTTACACTGTCATGTACTATTTCTAGTATTTGTCTGACTTATAGAACTGGGACTACAAAAAAAAGAAAAGAAAAGAGAAGCCATGAACTTCCCTTTGTACAAAACAAAAGGACAGGAAACTTACTGTGAGAAACGGATGCTTGGTGGTCTGTAGGACCCTGTTTTCTGTCAGTGTGTGGGCCACTTCCTCCTGCAAACAAAAAGAAAGAAAGATACACAGTGAAAATGAGCCAATTTGTTTGACCAGGTTTATATACACTTGGTCTCATCCGAAATTGGAATGTGTCTGCTCAATGCAGCAGGGTATTTGGTATTTGGTATACATTGAAATCACTCTCTGTGAAATTCGGACTGCTCTGCACCGGAGAGAACGTCGCCGCAAGCACAGCGCCTATCCCATTTTTTTTTTTTTTTTGGGGGGGGGCAGTGGGGGGGGGGGGGGGGGGGGGGGGGGGGCAAACTTGGGAAACCTAGCTAACAATTTGGCCATACCAGGCAGCAGGATTTCTCCCTGCCCTTACCGACTTTCAACTGCCGAAAAGACCAGTGAAAGCTGAAAACCTGACACATACGCACCTCACCCACCCACTATGACCATATGGCCTGGGAACGCAGAAGAAGAAATAACACACTTACTTAGTGTCTTGTGGATCTGGAGATGCATGAGGCATACACAGTGTGCCATAGATGTTTGTCTTCGCCACAGGTAGGTTCTTCACTCCATCAATTGCCGATTAGCCATAAATCCCAATGGATATTCTGATGCCAGTTTATATATTTGACATTGTATACAAAAGCCATTATTTCCCAAGCAAAAATAGTAAGTTATTGCTTTTAATGGATTGTATTCAAGATCATATAAAAGATCCAAACGCAGGACTTCATGCTAGTACTTTCGTTTTATTCCAAAACTTCGTCAGGCATTTTCACACAATGAAATGTTGTATAGCACTGCATTGTGTGACTGTCATAGTGTGCAACGTTATAATAATAATAATAATAGTGAATCGTTTATATAGCGCATTCCTCCACCAAATGTGGAGCTCTATGCGCTTAACAAAAATTAAAAGCAAGAAATTCAACAACAAAACCAAATAATCACTCACGCACATGCAAATAGGCATACACATACACACCCCACCCACACATACACGCACGTACGCACATACACACACGCACTCACACACCAAATCCCAAGCAAACTTTGTGCTCCTCCTTTTGAAATGAACTGACCATCATCCCACTTTAACCCCATTCCACCTTCACCATTTAACCCTTTCACCGCCAATGTTGCATTTTTGCACCATAATGACTTATACCCATTTCATGAAAAGCCTTGAAATCTGAGTCTGTTATCCAACGATCTTGTGTTCTTGATTTTAAGAGGTAAGGATAGGCCTTATTTTAAACATGTCACAGAGGAATCCCCAATATTGCTGACGAAATCTTTTCTCTGATCCATGTAAGTTCAATCTAAAATTTCGGCTAAAAAATGGCTGGCGGCGAAAGGGCTAAAAAAATAGAAAAAGGTTCAAACATAGAAAAACATTTTCTATATCAATAAAAATTCATGATAAAAGCTTACCTTTGCAATGATCACAGCCTTTTTGAGAATTTTGATGGCGTATAAATGATTTGTTGATTTTTCTTTACACAAGATGACTTTGCCAAAGGTTCCCTTGCCCAAGACTTTGAGAAAATCAAAATCATTCAGTGACTGCAAAAAATCAACAAAGTTTATAAATCCATGAACTAGACATCATTTATAGTTTGACAACAATGTACGGAAACCCCCCCAACCCAAACAACAACAAAGAAAAAAGAAACAACGCAAGTTCTCTGAATATCCCCCAAACATGAGCTTCTATAGATACTCTGCCTTTGCAACAATTTTTTTGGTCAGTACACCAAAGTTTTCAAAACATTAATTCATTTAGTTCTTATGAATGTTGTCTAAATTTCACACATAGAAATTGCTACATGCTTTTTAAGCTCTCACAAAATAGAACCCCCCCCCCCCCCCCCAACAAAAAAAAGAAAGAAATTACTGTGCTCACAATCAAGCTATGGCAAAATAATGACTCAATTTTTTTAAGACAATCTACATGTAAAATTCTTGATACCTCTACCTGAAAACAGACAAACAGAAAAGAATATAGCAACACCCCCCCAGGAATAACATAATTAACCCATGCTTACCACTTTCTTTTTGTTCTTTGGCACATCTAGGAAGGAATCTGACGCTGTTTCCTCCGTGACTTTCAGGTTGTCGGATATGGACCGGATGGCCTGGATCCACTCCTCTCTGCAGATCACATGTGGATAAAAGCAATACAAACATGATCATGATGATTTGATCAAGGACTCACCAACACCCTTTGAATGCACACAAACTTTCCATTTTAATATCTTTTTTAACCCTTTCGCCAAAAAATACTATAAACCCTTTCACTGCCAAAGTCGCATTTTAGCACCACAGTGATTTAACACCTATATCATTAAAAGGCATCAAATAAGGGTCTATTATCCAAAGACCCTATTTTCTTAGTTTTAGGAAGTAAGGATAGACCTTATTTTATATCTGTCACAGAAGAATCCCCAATACTGCAGATGGATTTTGTTCTCTACCCAGGTAAATTTAATGGAAATGTTTGGCTGAAATATGGCTGGCGGTGAAAGGGTTAAACTTAACTGGGTAGAGAAAAAAAAAAATTGTCTGCAATTCTGGGAATTCCTATGTGACGTGTATAACATTAGGCCTATCCTTAGACCTTACCTTCCCAAATCAAGAAAATAGGGTCTACGGATAACAAACCCTGATGTGATGCCTTTTAATGACATTGGTGTTACCATGGTGATGCATAAATGCGACATTGACAGCAAAAGGGCTAAAAAACTCGACTTCTTTATAAAAACAAATGGCAGCAAATATCACATGTGAAAACATAATAATAGGAATATGCATGCACTCACACTCACCCACCCATACAGACACTAACACACAAACAAACAAACAAACACACACACGCATCTACACCCATACCAACGATCATGATGACGAATGCTAACCTGATAGCAAAATACAAAAAAATAATTCTACCAAGTCTGCTTGGGTTTTCGGAGTAATACAGTGGAACCTCCCTTATAAGACCCCATCCCACATAAGACCTACTTCTCTGAGACATTGCCCTTCTTCGTAAGTATTAAAATTACCTCCCTAATAAGACCCCTCCCTTATAAGACAATTTTGGAGGTCTTAAGGGAGGTTCCACTGTAATACTAGTTGATGACAAAATGGAACTAGAGCGTTAAGACGCTGCATCACCAGATGCGCAGCACATTTTCACCTCCAGTGACCTTGACCAATTACCTTTATTTTCGAACCTGGCCTAGATATCCTAACTACCTATGTGCATGCAACATTTGAGCATCTTAGGTCCCTCCGTTCAAACGTTATCGCGTTAACATATGCATAGCCAGCCAGCCAGGAACAAACAGAAAACGTCACTAAAAGTAAAAACATTACCAGCTTCGCTTGCATGGCCGGTAAGAACAAACATCAGATATTGCAAATCCTGATTATTAAATCAAAACAAAATTTCATGCTGTTTTATTTCTTGCCTTAACTCATTCAAGTCGTTCCTGCCATATATGTCTGGAATTAATAGATAGCTGTCAATTTTATGCATTTGCTTCAAGGGAAGTAAATCTGTGTGCACATCATACCTTGGTCACTTCTAAACTCGCTTCACTCCCTTAGACCACAATTTTGCCCCTGACTTTGCTTTTGTACTTGTAGTGCTTCGTTGTGGGGGAACCAATCGGTGTAGAGAGTTTTTCTATATAAAAAGTCTATATAAAAAAGTCTGATCTACCACTTCCCTGTGTCTAAACCTGAAGTAAAAACCTGTAGTCATCTTTCACTTCTCCTTTTGTTTATGTATGTTTTGTTTGTGTGCATGGTTGGAGTGATTTGTGAGGTTTTTTTAATAATTCAAAATCGTTGCGATGCGAATGAGTTAAGTAACTGTCATTGAAAGAAAAAGAGAAGACCATTGATAACCAAAAACTGGACGCATACATTTTCAACACATTGTGGCCATATCACGCAGAAGAAGAAAAAACAAACAAAAAACCCCCCGCTAAAACAGACTGCAACGTCACTGGAACATACAACAAACAAACAAAGTTCTACACGACAAGTGTAAAGTGACATTATTTTATTCACAAGACACAAAACAAAACTACTGGATATTTCAGCGAACGTGCCTTTATCAACACAAACAATTAAACAGCAAACAGCAAATATAGCAAAAGGAGCAAAAAGAAGGCAACAGAAGGAGCAAAAAAAAACCAAGATCAAAATAAAAAGCAATACTTCCCCTCTACAGTCCAATGCGTAAAAGGAAGAAGAAGAAGAAGAAAAGAAGCATGTATGCAATAAGAAGTGATTATGTGGGGACAGAGAAATATCGAACCTCTCCTCAGCAGAGTCGACACAGAACATCTCTTCACACACATATGGCCTGGGAACGCAGAAGAAGAAGAAGAAAAATTTAAGCAATAAGAAGTGATTATGTGGGAACAGAGAAATATCGAACCTCTCCTCAGCAGAGTCGACACAGAACATCTCTTCACACACATATGGCCTGGGAACGCAGAAGAAGAAGAAGAAGAAAAATTTAAGCAATAAGAAGTGATTATGTGGGAACAGAGAAATATCGAACCTCTCCTCAGCAGAGTCGACACAGAACATCTCTTCACACACATATGGCCTGGGAACGCAGAAGAAGAAGAAGAAGAAAAATTTAAGCAATAAGAAGTGATTATGTTGGAACAGAGAAATATCGAACCTCTCCTCAGCAGAGTCGACACAGAACATCTCTTCACACACATATGGCCTGGGAACGCAGAAGAAGAAGAAGAAGAAAAATTTAAGCAATAAGAAGTGATTATGTTGGAACAGAGAAATATCGAACCTCTCCTCAGCAGAGTCGACACAGAACATCTCTTCACACACATATGGCCTGGGAACGCAGAAGAAGAAGAAGAAGAAAAATTTAAGCAATAAGAAGTGATTATGTTGGAACAGAGAAATATCGAACCTCTCCTCAGCAGAGTCGACACAGAACATCTCTTCACACACATATGGCCTGGGAACACAGAAGAAGAAGAAGAAGAAAAATTTAAGCAATAAGAAGTGATTATGTTGGAACAGAGAAATATCGAACCTCTCCTCAGCAGAGTCGACACAGAATGTCCATCTCTTCACACACATATGGCCTGGGAACACAGAAGAAGAAGAAAAATAAGAAAAATGTAAGCAATAAGAAGTGATTATGTTGGAATGGAGAAATAACGAACCTCTCCTCAGCAGAGTCGACACAGAACATCCTCTCCACCACGGTGGTCCACTGCAGGCCTCGTATAAGGAAGGTGTTGGCCCTCGGCCGGTCGATCTTCATCAGCTGGCAGTCTGTACCAACACAAACGTTAAGTCTATTAGTATTACTATTAACCCCTTCACTGCCAAAAGAAAACTGAGGAATTATCAATTTTCTCATTATCAGATTTTAAAGAAACCTGTTAGTGTTAGAATCAATCTAAGGAACTCTGTACCCAGCAATATAGTAACTGCAGGAACACTCAATAGTGTTAAAAACATGTTAGATAGACACTGGGGGGATTATAGCTTCCAGACAAACTTTACTATCCTTTAACCTTTTCACCGCCAACGTCGCATTTTAGCACCACAATGATTTAACACCCATGTCACTAAAAGGCATCAAATCAGAGTCTGTTATCCAAAGACCCTATTTTCTTACTTTTGGGAGGTAAAGGATAGGCCATGCTTCATACAAGTCACAGAGGAATCCCCAATATTGTAGACATGTTTTTTTTCTCTACCCAGGTAAGTTTAATGGACATTTTTGGTTGAAAAAAAGGCTGGCGGCGAAAGGGTTAAATGTAAGCAATATGGTGCTGCGCTTTGTTGCGCCTGGAAGTTAAAAAACAAAAACCACCAAAAAACATGAATGACTTGAAAGAGCAGGCAAAAGGTTATCTAAGCCTATATGCTGCACCTCTGATACGACAGGATAAGAGCATGGTCTGATAGAGATATCCATGCCATTCCTGATTGGTCTAAACCAAAAACCATCATTCCACGGCCATGACACCAAAATTATGACATCATCAATCACATCACACACCCCGTAGAAGTAGACACGGGACAGGCAGTGAAGGGGTTCAGAGCGAAATAGCGAGGCCCGGGAAGAAAATAATCAAATCAACAAGCGCAAAATCGCAATAGTTTGTGGCACGCGGTCTATTTTTACCACTCCAATCATGAGTCACCTCCCCTGGCTTTTCAATAATTTTAATCTGTAAACCAGAATGTTATCTCTGCACCATTTCGTAACTTTTTATATCTTTTGGAAAACATTTAAAACTATGTATCCTACTTATACTCATCAAAAGAAGCACCGCATACTCGTCGTGTCTGTTGTAGTGTCTGTATTACGTATGTTTATTATTTTGTACGCTTTTAAAATACATCATTTTAAAGAGCGGCCTCAATTTGAAGTGTAGCCTCGATTTGAAGTGCGACAATTTTGGACCGACAGACCGACCGACAAAGTGAGTTATTGGTTTGTGGCTTGAGCCACAAACAATAAAGGTGAATAACTCTCCATTAAAGGCGTACAACTCCCTGCCAAAGCTACCTATGGATCACCGCCTAGCTCAGAGCAGAGCAAAAGCACAGAGAAACAAACCCTGAAAAGTCTAATGACGTTTCAGAAAGGAAAGGAAAGATACAACAATATTCATCAACAAATTGCATGTATGTGATAAACATGTTCCCTTACCACATGGGCTATAAACATTTACCCTAAATGTATATGTCATAAACATGTAATAGTTATACAAAGAATTGTACTCATTAACATGAACATATTTCATTGCACCAGTACACATGCCCTGCGTCTTCTCTCCCTTTCCAACATTCACTTGTGTAAATTGTAATTTGTGCTGAATTTTTTTCATCACCATATAGTTGTTTCCATTCATTAACCCCCTGACTGCCACCAACGTATCACATACTGACCTGATGACATCACTGATGATGTCATCAGATGAAGAGGAATAACCCTGATATGCTGGCTTTTGCTCTAACACAGTCAAGAGAGTAATATCCCCAGACAATTTTGCCAGATTGGCTCTATCATTTGTCTTTTTCATGGCATGATTTGCCCAATGATTATTTCTTTAATTTTCTCTGGCAGTCAAGGGGTTAAAAGAAAGGTTTGTTGTT